>VOPJ01005490.1:516-253016 GCA_014673585.1 Semibalanus balanoides | reverse complement strand
ATGAACACGCTAGTGGCGGATCCAGGGGGGGGGGCCGTAGGGCTGAAAAGCCCCCTGCCGATAGAAAAGTGCCGCCCCGGGCGCCGAAGCGCGCCCGGGGTTCGGTTACGGTGCGGTATGGGGGAAATTTTTTGGGGGGCAGCGCCGAGGCCCGCCATCGATACAATAAGTCTCGCACTCCATAGATATACTCCCGCCTTCAGGGCAATGATGTTATCAGAGGCCACAATATACCGCCCTCGGAAGAAAATGCCCCCCGAAGCAAAAATGCCGCCCCCTGAAGTCAAAATGCCTGAAGATTCGCCCCCTTGGGGGCGCCCCTCTGGACCCATGCCGCCCCCGGTCACCGAGAAAAATATCCGCCCTCGGCCTCCTGAACCTCTGGTGTCTCACGCCGTATGAGAATCCTGCGACTATCTCACGCCACTGGTCAACCACGGAAATCTTATATATAGACATGGGCGGCAGAGCATATATACCTTACAACTATTTCCGCGTAATTGTACTCTCCAATCGCTCTCGAGCGTTTCTGGATGTATCGTAATATAACTCATATATAAATTAATTTTTATTCATCTCGTGGTCCAGGCTACTCTAAGCATATCATGCTAAGTGGAAGACATACGCGCATCGAGACCTTCGAATTACATACTCTCGTCTCTCCATATGTGTGGCTGCGTTCGCTCTCTACTCTTTGTATAGAGATACTCCATGTGGGTGTACTCTATAGTCCTGTCGCCACCGAATCCCTCCAAATCGATGCGTTTTGTGATGACATACGTGCTTTCTAAGAAAGGTTGATTCGGCATTACTTGAGGAAAAAATATTGAATATCACCAAATAATTTGACATTTTTAATGGCTTTTTTTCCGCTGAAAATATAGGTTTCTTTGACTTTACTAGTTATATGATACGTAATTTTTGCTTGCTCTTTCATCATTTCCTTAGCTTTTTTCTCATTTTTTCAAGGGTTGAACTATTCCCTTTAATCCAAGGTGACTAGCCACGAGGATTTGACTGCCGAGATCGGTGTCCCTAGATACAGATATACGTTATGCGTTTACAGTTAAGCCGCCTTCACACCGGACGCGGACTACGCGTCCACATGCGGACTCCGCGTCCCTACGCGTAAGCGCTGCAATGCCTATTTGATTTACAAGGTCACTGCGATGATCTGAGGTCACCAGCTTCAGTATGGCTGATGAAATCGGTGTGCACTGAATTGATTGGGTGCTTACGGCGAGAAAATCGGTCCAAGCCGTTGCTGAGATTCCATGTTGCTTGTGCAACTTACACCGCAGTTTGGGCTAGCAGCCATGGAATTTCAGCAACGGCTGGACCGATTTTCTCGCCGTAAGCACATCAATTCAGTGCACCGATTCATCAGCCGTACTGAACTCGGTTGACCTCAGGTCATCGCAGTGACCTTGTAAATCAAATAGGCATTGCTGCGTTTACGCGTGGGGACGCGGAGCCCGCATGAGGACGCGTAGTCCGCGTCCGGTGTGAGGGCGGCCATACAGCATAAATTCGAGTGGTGGAATCTTTCCTTTGTGGCCACTCAAGCTCAAGTGGTGTATTCGCTCGTCATGTTCACTGAAGTACCTACGCATGTTTTTCCGTGTCATCATAAATCGCCTTTTTACGATAATCCATTCTTCCTCTAAACGTTCGTTCTCTTTGTGGTAACTAACTGCGAATATATCCGACGTTCCCGAGCTCACATCTCTCCCAGAGTGTGTCGCGTGCCGCTGTGCTGATATCGACTGATATCGTCGAGCCTACTGCACCTGGCGACCTTACAGATCAGAGGGGCGATCAGACGTGTAACGTGGGATGCCAGTTCTGATCGGGGGCTGGGAGGAGTTGGACCTCAGCCCGCTGGTTCTTCGACCTCAGTGTGTGGTGTCTGTGGGGTCGCCGAGGGGTGCGGAGGGGCGCGCGTCGTATAGGGCCGTCTCGTGCGCGCCTCCGCTTTAAGTAGCCATCACACTTCAGAGATATAATCTTTATAAGAAGCGCTAGAGTACGACGACATCTGATGATGTCTGGATATACTGGCGCGCGCTACATCTTTCTCCCCTCTCCTCCAACGCCTCTCACGACATGGTCGGCGCAGTGAAAACCCCCAACCGGCACTTATTGTGCAACGTGTAGGAGTCCAGGAGTTTTTGAGTTACAAGTGCTTGTGACAAGAGGATCATCATGGGGCACTCCATGCCTTCTGGTTAACACGTCACTCCACCCACTATCGGGGCCTCTCGCGAGGTGACAAGAGCAGACTATTGACAGAATGTTGCATCAGCAGCGATAGGTATATATACACTCTAACGGTATCGCTTATCAACCGAGTGTGCTGCTGCAGGTCCAAAGAGTGAAGGGTCAATGCAGGCCGTCAGCTGTTCGTCTGTGACATCTCAGTACTGAGAAATGAGCGACTGGCAGATGTCGGTGCTCGGGTAGAGTTATCGAGTGATTTGACATTCACATCGAACACTGCGGAGAAGTGAAGCAAGCTGGGTTACTGTGACCACCTAGCTAGCTTAGTTTGTTAGTCAGCATACAACGTCTTGCCTTTTTGACCCAGTCGTCTATTCGTCCCGGCATCATCATGACCCACCACAAAACTGCAGCGCGCCTATCGAAGGGCTCCCTCTCCGAGTCTGCGGCGGCTGTGCCGGCGCCGAGCTCTAAATCGTCCCCCGCTAGCGGCCTGCGAGCGCTCCTGAAGCGCTCCTCCGGCTACAGCCTGTACGTGCTGCTGCTGCTGCTGCTGACCTACCTGCTGAACCAGCTGGACCGCTACATGCTGGCCGTGGTGGCGCGGCCCTCCGCCCAGGAGATCCACTTCGGCGACCAGGGCTGTCTTCTGAACGACACGGTGCAGTCGGCACTGGAGGAGCTCGACTGTTCAAGCTGCACCGGCAAAACGGCGTGAGTTGAAGGACTATGAGGTGGGAAGGAGAAAGCACCAACAGCGACACTCTTACGCATACTCTCAGGAGGAGAATATAATTTATATTTATGCTAAATGTATGTTTATTTCACTCCGGTCACTCAATATAAGCGAAATGATAACGCAGCATTTATGTTACAAGAACCACTGATATCAAGACACAAATAGTGGTTTGGTGACAAGCCCACGAGTCTAACGTTTCAGCGAGGGACAGGAAGGATAAAACATAACAATAATTGACATTCGCCATTACGCCATGACGCTATACTTTTTCTTCTCCAGACTTGTGAATGATTCAAATTTTCATGAATGATTTAATCACGATTCACCGGCAAGCATGAATGATTCAATCATGATTCAATCACTCAACATTACCACTGGTGAATGATTCACAGTGATTCACAGGCGAACGTGAATCAATCATGAATGATTCATTCAATGAATCATTCCTACATGATTCAATCACAATAATTAGCAATGCGTGAGTGCAAATAACAGTGCATATATTCGGAATGTGGGTGTTTACAGACCGAACAAAGGTGCTGAAAATGATCTTGATATGTGCTGATTCAGTTATATTCCTCATAATGAGGTTGGGCTATCGTTTATAGAGTTTCTGCTGCCCCCCCCCCACAAACAAAAAGATTCAATTCGTTATGAATTAATTATCAATCACCACATTTATGTAAAGGAATGATTCAATCAATGATTCATTGAATTATACATGGGGGGTGAATCGATTCATGAATGATTCACGTGAAATAATAATGATTCAGTCAACAACAATTATTTAATCAGAATCATTCACAAGTCTGCTCTTCCCTGACCGAATTAGACTGACATTGTCCCCGCTCCTCCTTCCACATGTCCTCTCTGAAGATGTCTCGCCCTGGAGGACGCAGCCGGCGTGGCGGGCTGCAAGTGGGACTACACCGGCACAGGCTACCAGTACACCGTGCTGGCTGGCCCCATCTTCGTGCTGGTTTACACCGTCGCCGGCGTCCCGCTCGGATTCGCCGCGGATCTGTACAACAGGAAGGTAGGGATCGTGCTCAACGTTGCAGAGGTGTTCAGAATTCGTCGCCGGGTTTAATACTATACGAGCTACCCGATGTTATACGCAAATTCGCGAAACAAATGTGCACATCGTGGATCAGGGATTAGTTTTTACTGTAAAAATGAATTTAACTGAGATTAAGAATCATATGATACGTAGCGGACTGAGCCGCTTATTCGCCGCTCCCTGGGCGGCTGGAAGCGTAAGACCGGCATCATGTCCGTGAAGTCAGGGACTTATTCAGCGCCGAACACCGATTTCTCTCAAAGGACACAAATGGTCAATTAGACCACGAGAAACACAAGTCTGATGTTATTTTTCTGTAGCACGTCGCATTCAAGGTCAAAGTCAAGATCAAAGGACGGGGAACTGAATAAGTGCTAGAAGTTATTGTTCGATTTTANGCAAAGCTGTTTAACCATGCCCTCTGTCCCTGCAGCTGTTAACCAATCCCGCTTGTCCCCTGCAGCTGTTAACCATCCCGCTGTCCCCTGCAGCTGTTAACCATCCCGCTGTCCCCTGCAGCTGTTAACCAGCCCCCCTCCCCCTGCACCCGGCAGTGCTGCATCGCCCGTCCAATGACGGCGTCACGGGGGACGTGTCAGCCACCACCTCTCTGGCCGACTACCTCCGCTTCACGCGGCGGCTGCCCGGCACTAAGACCATGTGCCGGGAGGGCGGCTGTGGCGCCTGTGTCGTGTCGGTGAAGGTGCCGGACCCGGCCACCGGTCAGCTGCAGACCAAAGCCGTCAACTCCTGCCTGGTGCCGCTGCATGTCTGTCAGGACTGGGAGGTACGGTGACACATTCCTTTGGATAATTACGGGCGAATAGCGATGGCGCCGGAGCGTCACGAACCCAGCACGCGAGACCTGGTGATATTTACGTCCTATATATACAAATTATAGTGTTCTCCCTGTAATCCTCGCTCGACTGAGCAGGACAAGAGGACCTCAGTACAAACTACAATGAGAAGATAAGTTATGTTATATCTGTTGTTTGTTGCAGATAACTTGCGTTATGTATGCTGTGTATATCTGACATGTCGCTGAGAACGTGTTAATGCCACCATCAGGTGAAGACTGTGGAGGCGATTGGAGATCGGAAGAGCGGCTACCACCCTATCCAGGTGCGGCTGGCGCAGCTGAACGGCACCCAGTGCGGCTACTGCAGTCCCGGCATGGTCATGTCCATGTACAGGTCAGTAGGCACTGCTATGTACAGTGTATGTACAAATATAGATCACATGCATCTATGGTATGTCGTAGCGTAATACCGCCTATCATGCAAAGCCAACGTCGGTGTGCCGAGTTTGAATCTGTGCTGTGTCGGCCCGCCGCAGTCAGGAATGAGGCGGGCTAACAGGAACGCTGCGGAACGATGGCGATTCTCCACCGCCACTGTCTCCGGCCAGGCTGACGGTTAGGCGTAAACACCAGGAGATTACGTAACAAACACCAGGAGAATACGTAACGCTGCCGTGTGTCGAAGCATGGAAGCTCAGCGCGTGCGGGCTCGATCGGAGGTGTCCCGAACCTTGGCTGAACCTGGGCTGAACCTGGGCTGAACCTGGGCTGTCTTGATGGACATCGCGTGCGGCGCTATGTTTCAGCCTGCTGAACTCGAAGGAGTCTGTGACTAAGGAGGATGTGGAGCAGTACCTGGACGGCAACATCTGCCGCTGCACCGGCTACCGGCCCATCCTGGACGCCTTCAAAACGTTCGGCGCCGACACCGATCAGAAGACAAAGGATATGGTCAAAGATATCGAGGTGAGGCAGAATATGTGCATTGGCTGCTCTATCTTTGACATTTGCTTTTGTTTTTCAAGGATTCTTGCATACTGGGGCTTTTGTATCTCATCTACTTGTATTATTTTCCAGTGACGATTTGCACGGAAGTGACGAATCGACAGACGATGTGGTAATGCTACTGCCCCTCAAATCAAGAACAATAATATTCCTAATTTATGAGTCCATTCCTATTTCTATTGCTAAATCAATATGCTATCTTAAGCGGAGAAATGATCAGTATTGTATGTCGCCATTTCACAAACCATAATTAAATAATTTGCTCTTAGAATCGCACGCACTACTGGATTCGTAATACTGGACTGTTCATGAGACCAGCATTGTTTGTTTGTCCATACGCGTATGTTTTAATTCAGCTCCCAAGCGTAACGTCAAGGTACAACTCTTGCAATGGTATTTTGTTCTGATCATACCTACATATCACACAGGTAAGAGTCTACAATGAGATCCGGCTGAACATTTCCCGAGGTGCATACATTACCATGAGTGGATTCGATTCGTGGAATCGTCACCACAAGCTATGTCATGCTAACTGGGCATTTTACAACGGACGCGATAGCCCACACTGGTAGCATAGCTATATTGAGGCAGTACACCGTCAGCGGTCCGTTTACGATTCTTATCAGTCTTCATGATATAGAGGGCGGCCGCCATGCGGCTCTGCCTGTAGGGGCGCTCTGATAACCGTTATCGTCCTTCTCCGCGTGCTTTTGTCGCTTACAGGGAATATTGTGTAATTCCGACCTGTCAAACTGATTTAGTATCTCGGTACTAGTGTCTAGCTAACCGTTCGCGGCAATTGTGAATTATGTAGCTTCGTCTGCAGAAGTCTGCAATTTATCTGTGCACGCATAGTTAAACGTTCATCATACCACATTATCATACATAGGTATGGGTAGTGGGCACCTACCACCTACACATGGAAATACCGAGCGCTCAGACCCGCCTGAGTGACATGTTATTCCTCCCTCTGTACAGGAAGCGGCCAGCTGTGCGTCTAAGTCCGGTGGTGCCTGTGGCGGCGGCGGTGGCAAGTGCGCTGGCTGTCCCCGCGCTCTGCCCATGTCCTCCGGGGAGGGCCAGTGGTCGCTGCCAGAGAGTCTGCCCAAACTGTACGCCGCCATGTCGGCCGTGCCGCGTGGCCGCACACTGCGACTGGTCACCGGAAACACCGGCTCAGGTGCGTATAGCTGTACTGGTGTTACACATTAACACCGGCTCAGGTGCGTATAGCTGTCCTGGTGTTACACATTAACACCGCTCAGGTGCGTTTATGCCTGTCCTGGTGTTACAATTAACACCGGGCACAGGTGCGTATAGCTTACGGTGTTACACATTTAACACCGGCACAGGGCGTATAGCTGTCCTTGTTACACATTAACACCGGCACAGGTGGCGTATAGCTGTCCTGTGTAACATTAACAACCGGCACAGGTGCGTAATAGCTGTCCTGGTGTTACACTTAACACCGCACATGCGTATAGCTTCCTGGTGTTACACTTATGGCCGCCTTCACACCGGATGTGACTACGCGTCTTATGGGAATTCCGCGTCCCCACGCGTAAAACAGGCAAGGCCTATTTGATTACAAGCGTCATTGCGATGACCTGAGTCACCATGTTCAGACGGCTGAGGATAATCGTGTGCACTGAATTATTGTGCTTACGCGAGAAACGGTCTAGGCGTTCTGAGATTTCATGTTGCTGCCCAAACTGCGCTTTGTAAAGTTTGAGCAGCAACATGGAATCGCAGCAACGGCTGGACCGATTTTCTCGCCGTAAGCACCAATCAATTCAGTGCACACGATTTAATCAGCCATATTGAAGCTGGTGACTTCAGATCATCGCAGTGACCTTGTAAACCAAAAAGGCATTGCGGCGTTTACGCGTGGGGACGCGGATTCCGCAGGTGGACGCGTAGTCCGCGTCCGGTGTGAAGGCGGCTTAACACCGGGACAGGTTGAGGTGACTCTAACGATACAGATGCTGCACCGTAACACTGCAGCTGCTGGGCAGGGTAGACACGTTTCAGCGGGCGCACGCGCGTCGCGCAGGTGGCAGTACCTCCCTCCCTGGTCTCTCTCGTCACGTTCATACCACCTCTGTCGAGTGGTAGACACCTGTTGTGAGCTGTTACGTACCTTGTGAATGGCATAGGGTGGTTGACAGGCACTGGCCGTTTTCAGCCGTGTGTAATTGGTAATTGGTGTAAACTGGTGCGATCTGTGGAGGGGGGGGGAATGATGCCTCGTTCAAGGTAACGTGCCTCGCTTATCAGCAGCCGAGTTATTGCGCGCCTTTCATGGTTATCATACGTGTCGTCAGGCGAGATTACGGGGATTAACCAAAGTTGACGCGATGCTTCGATTGGCAGCATTCATCCATTTTATAAGGTCTTCCGTGCGTGCAGCTGGCTGTTTCCGAGCC
This sequence comes from Semibalanus balanoides, assembly GCA_014673585.1. Classification (NCBI taxonomy): domain Eukaryota; kingdom Metazoa; phylum Arthropoda; class Thecostraca; order Balanomorpha; family Balanidae; genus Semibalanus; species Semibalanus balanoides. The sequence continues at coordinate 244,767 of VOPJ01005490.1, read as the reverse complement.
TCGGTAGTGAAACGGTGGCGTGTTCGCTTGATGACAGAATTAGTGATTAGCAATGCTTTGTACGTTGACCCCCTTGTCCTGACAATACTATGCGTCCACCAAATGCCATACTGCTGTTGAACGCTGTGCACAATCAGCTATGATTTCTTAAAAGTAGGCGTCTGCTTCAGCTGGGAGTCGCTCAGTCATCTCGATGTGCCCGCTGATGATACTGTTCGGCGTCCGCGTGTGTCAACCGCCGCCTGTCTCTGACCCTGACCGCGAGTTAGCGCTGACGGCCCGACTCACTCCGGCAGGCGTGTACAAGTCGGAGGGCCCGTTCGACTCGTACATCTCCGTACTCAAGGTTCCCGAGCTGCACGCCGTCAGCAAGACGTCTGACTCGGCCACCTTCGGCTCCGCTGTCACCCTCTCTCGGCTGATCACGGAACTGCAGTCTCTGTCGGCGGTCGCCGGGTTCCGCCACTGCGGCCAGATGGCGTCGCACCTGCTGGTCGTCGCCAACACGCCGGTCCGCAACATGGGCAGCTGGGCCGGCAACCTGATGCTCAAACACGCGCACCGCGAGTTCCCCTCGGATGTGTTCCTGCTGCTGACAGCCGCCCGGGCTCGACTGGTAGTCGGTAAGAGCTGTCTCTACACGGACATCAATGAAGGGGAGGGTAGCAGGACTGTCAGGCGAAAGGAAGACACTTCGCGTCCATTACTAAGCACAGTTCATGCTTTTTATGTTAAATGTTCCCTAAATATACGTGCAAGTTCATCCACCTTCTATTCCTCCCGACTGCCGGTCCTATATCCCCTGTCACGCCGTGCAAGTCGTCCTATATCCTCTGTCACCAAACCTAACACCAAACGTGCAAGTCGTTTCTTGACTAGCGCAGGAACGTTCGTAGGCATTTGGAATCTTCCGAAACGAAGTTTATGTTGTGTAATAAGTTGCACCGTGTCCGTGGGTATGTGACGGATGGAGTAGTGTAGAGAGTGTTGCCTTTTCTGAAGTATAACTGGGGGTGCGGAGGCATTCTAACATCCAGCACCGAGTGGGCACTGGGCAGTGCTGTAGTGACGAAGTGCTATATTTGTACAATGCACCGAAAACAGTGTTAGTTATGCGTATTGCACCGAGAGCGCAGTAAAGCTGACTGCACTGCACCACCGACAGAGATAATGAGTGTGTGCAGTTTACTGACAGCAGTATCAACTGCGTGCCGGCAGCGGATGAGACAGGTGCCGCCGAAGAGATGGACGTTGAGCACATGTACCGGATCGCTATGGACCGCAAGGTCATCCTGTCTATGAAGCTGCCCGCCCTGGACAGCGACAAGTACATCTTCAAGTCGTATAAGGTATGAGAGGCATGGCTGACGCCGCGTTAAATTTGAAATGATGTGACACTGTGAGCCCTGCGGTGTAAAGTTTTCTGCCACTCAGCTTTCATTACTTGTTAAACTAACACACCAGCCTAAGAAATAACAGGTATAAATGAGAACCATTCGGGTGTTTACGTCACGATAAAGTAATCACCCAGCCAACAATCAACTTGGGCACTAATCTCGGGGACAACGGGATTAAATCATTGTGCCCGATCAGTGCCCAAGTTAAATAATTGTTGGCTGGGCAGTTGCCCGGTGTAGATCAGTGCAGTGTGGTTTTCTTACTTCTCCGATCCGCGACCACTGCAGGTGAGCTGGGGTGCAGCTGGGATCCCGCAACAAATGTTAAGTCATACTCAGTCACTGCAGGGGCGTCGCCACGATATTTTGAGTGGGGGGGGGGACGGACACTGGTGAATCCAGCCGTCGGTTTGGGGCAACTTTTTTGACAAAAAGGCACCCCCATCTTTGTCTCCCCGGATTTGAGCCGGTCACCTTTTTTGGTATAAGAGCTTAAAAAGCATTAAAAAAAACGCAAAAAGCCGCAATACTTTGTAGCATACATGTACAGAATATTTCAATATAAGTAGTATAACGTTTAATCTCAAACCGTTTACTCGCGGGGGGGTGTCCCTGAAAGTTTTTAAAGTGGGGGTCAGAATGAAATGCAACGAAAAAAAGTTCTCTGCAGCATTTCAATATGACTTTTTTCATGTTGTAAGTAGGTACTATTAATTTTCAAGCGGGCGAAGCGGAGCTGCGAACATTTTTACGGGTTTGCCTGAATAAAAACAAAAATACTAGACGCGTGGGCCTCCGGCCTTGTAGATTTTAAGTGGCTACGACAAATTTCGTATAATCATGCGAAACTTGCCGCAAAGCAGTGTTAAATTTCCAGTTTGTTATACTGCGGATAGCTGGATTTTGACCGCTGCAAAGGCATTTTGATGATAAATTGTGATTTTTCTGATCAATTGATCTGATCAAAATGCCATACAATACATTTTCGATTCATTATGTACCAACTTTTTCAGAAGCTTCTTATATCCATATTTATTTCAACCACGGTTAAAACACGTGGGAAAGAAAAGACTAAAGAGGCAAATGTGGTAGGGTACAGGACAGACACGACAGACACTTTTGTATTAGCGAAACATTCCAAAAGGTGTGCCGCTAAACAACAACAGAGCCCATTTCGCGCATGGCTCATGTGTTCTGCATGTTCAACGCTGTTTAAATTGCCTGCTAAGTTCCCTTCAAAAGGAAAAAAAGTAAAAAGGGGGAAAGGCCGAGCACACTGCTTTTCCAACGCATGCGGATCTGGTAGAACCAATGTTCTTGTTTCGAGTGCAGTGTAGATTTAATGCCTGGGGAGACTGTCCCAAAACTGGAGGGGATAATCCCCCCAGCCTAACGGCTGGGGGGACGGTGTCCCCCCGTCCCCCCCTGTGACGACGCCCTTGAGTCATAGGGATAGTGTTAGGAGTCCCCATGGGTTTAACTTTGCATGTGGTTGGTGTGGAAAGCTCCACACCAACTTGAAATTTGGTGTGGAAAATCCACACCAACTTAATGTATGATAGATGCGATTTAGATCATTCAATGAGCTTTTTTGGTGTCGTGTGTACATTTCAACTGTCCGTTTCTTTACAGAAACTCATTTTTGCACCATTTAAAAGATGAATGGGGAGGGGAAATTGAGGAAATAAAAATAAAAATCGTTAACATCAATGACAATCCACATCAACTTTGAAAAATTTATACGCCCATGGAAGTCCCTGTTGTCAGTGGCATCACCTTGAGGCACGGAATTTATCAGGAGCCACTTTTGGGCCACATTATCGGCTGTAGTAGGAACTGCAGAGCCATGCGGCACAGCGTGCTTCAGGCGTTTATCCCAGAGACATCTGTGGACTGGAATAGAACTGCTAAGGGTTTATCGGCACAGTGATGCATAAAGGTTTTTTTCCCCAGCGACCATCTGTGGGCTGGAATAGGAACTGCAGAGCCATGCGGCACAGCGTGCTTCAGGCGTTTATCCCAGAGACATCTGTGGACTGGAATAAGAACTGCTAAGCTATGCGGCACAGTATGCATAAGGGGTTTTTCCCCAGACATCTCACATCTGTAGACTGGAATAGGAACTGCTTGAGCTATGCGGCACAGTATTCATAAGGGGTTTTCCCAGAGACATCTGTGGACTGGAATAGGAACTGCTAAGCTATTGCGGCACAGTATGCATAAGAGGTTTTCCCCATATAAATATCTGGGCTGGGATAGGCCATGCGGCACAGCGTGCACCAGGTGTTTTCCCCGATATATCTATTGGTTGGTATCAGGTGTATGAACTGCTGAGCTATCCGGCTTAGTAAATGCATAAGGTGTTTTCCAGAAAACATCTGTGGCTGGAATACGGGAATGCTAAGCAGCGGCCAGTAATGCATATGGGGTTTTCCCAGAGACACTGTGGGTGGAATAAGGAACTGCTTGAGGCTATGCGGCACAGTATGCATAAGGGGTTTTCCCAAGAGACATCTGTGGACTGGCATAGTAACTGCTAAGCTATGCGGGACAGTATCGCATTGGGGTTTTTTCCCAGAGAACATCTGGGGCTGGAGATAGGAATGTAGGCTTTGCGGCAACAGTATCGCATACAGAGGTTTCCCCAATATAAATATCTGGGCTGGATAGGCCATGGGCCAGTCGTGCACTAGGCTGTTCCGAATATATACTTATTGGTTTGGTATAGTTGAACTGTGAGCTATCGGCAAGCATGCATCAGGTGGTCATAATAGCCGTTTTTCACGCATGGCTTATTTATTGGCGCGAAATGGTTTTAAAACATTTTAAAATGTTTTGAAATGTTTTTGTTGTAGCCGGCTTTCCCGATGCGACTAATTTGCAAAAAAAAAATGTTTAAACCCTCGCCCTACGGCACCGTAGAGCGAGGGTTAAAACATTTATCGCAAATTTGTCCATCGTGAAGACGGCTAATACTGAAACATTTTAAAATGTTTTAAAACATTTCGCGCAAAATAAGCCATCGTGAAAACGGCTAATATGTGAGGGACATCATAGGCTGAAATAGGAACTGGCACGCATCTCACAGCCCATCAAAACACGAGCGTCTCGGAGCAGCGCAACCGTAACGTCATAACCGAACCTGACCTAATCTTTTGGAAGGTTGGGTCGGTACGCAGCCTCCGGCTTCACGAGGGGTTGTGTATGGTGCCTCCTTTGCGGCCTTCGGCCTCCTCGCAAAATGCCACATTCTCCTTCGTTGATAATCGTTCGAGGATTTGTCGCCCCGGTTGCGCTACCCTGAGACGCTCATATCAAAACCCTCTCACGACGCCCACGGAGGCTGTGGACCCTAGTCTGAAAACCTTGGTGTAGACTGTAGATGGTATGATGCAGTGCAGCTTACATTGATATCGAACTTCGTCACCGCTATAGGTATGCGTTAGTCGTTCTAGTACTATGAGTCACTGCTCGCTATGCTCTCTGCCAGAGGTATCCCGAGAGTAACTCATCGCCTTGGTGCTGGCAGGATGATGAGCGTATCTCGCTGCCTTGATGTTGCCAGATCACGATATTACCTCGCCATCTGGTGTTGCCAGGTCACGCCGCGGGCCGTCAGCGCCCACGCCTACGTGAACGCCGTGTTCCTGCTCCCAGTCAACAAGGCCACACACACCATCACCGAGAAGCCCACCGTGCTGTTTGGCGGCATCAGCAAGACGTTTGTGAGTACTATGCTGCTCAGAACTCAGTTACTTACGGAGAACGTTGCAGTTATGAATTATGATATTTTCGCACCTCCGCAAAATAGTATTTTAACAAGGGAATGTGAACTGTGAACGTGAATGTGAAGGTGAGAATGTAATGCATCCGAAATACTGTGTTAACCGCCGTGAATTACATGAAAAACGAATGAGGAGCATCAACAGTGTCTGGTTTCCTTCAGAGCATCGTTATAATCATCGACATAGATAACATGAACTACTATGTAGTTCATGTTATCTATGTAGTTCATGTTGAACTACTATGTATGTAGTTCATGTTATCTATGTCATCGACTATGAGAAGACCCTGTGTAAGTTGTATATACGATATCGTGTCAGTACGATGTGACACCTCTCATATGGTGTATTTCGTGACACCCGGTCACGTGTCGTTCTGTCCCTCAGGTGCACGCTGCAGCCACCGAGGAGTTCCTCACCGGGAAGAGCCTGCTGGACCCGGCCACGGTGCAGGGGGCGCTGACGGCGCTGAAGGGCGAGGTCACCCCGGATTCGGACCCGGAGCTGGCCGATGTGGAGTACCGCGCCAGCCTCACCACCAGTCTGCTGTACAAGGTCAGACGCAAATAGTGGAAGTCAGAAGTCAGAAATGAGATGTATTGGATTGGACAAACAACGGGGGCTGGATAGTGGATAACAGAGGTCATGGTCAGGGTTCTCAGCAGATTAAGTGAAAACTTATATTTTTAAAACGTCAGGGAATCAACTCTGTATTGTTAGATAGTTGTATTATTACATCTTGCCGTAATTACCATGGGTACTTTGAATATGCATATGCCACAGCAGCTTCACTCTGTCCGGGGGATAACGCCAACCTCTTCGTTCACCACCAGGTGATCCTGTATGTGCTGGGAGATAAGCTGCCGGCACACCTCCGTTCGGGAGGGCAGGACATCATCCGGCCACTAGTGGTCGGCTCACAGAAGTTCGACACAGACAAGGACCTGTGGCCTGTCAACAAGCCGGTACCGAAGCTCGAGGCACAGGCCCAGACTGCCGGTACGTGCTGTCCTAGAAACGCGGCAGAGGTCTGGTGTGGAATGGTGGTATACTTTGAACAATCGAAAGGGTTTAGTGGTGCTCGGCATCTGTTTTGTTGTGTATTTAACTGATAAATGTTTTGGTTTGTTCATTCGTCTCTACTTCTCAAAGTGTTGTGCAACGTTGACAAATTGCGTTTGAGGTCTCTTCGGGAACCAAACATATGCAATAATCGAACGTTTGGTTAATGAAAGAAGATCATAAAGCGGTGTTTAGGCACGTAGCACTTCGTACCGATAGCTTAACCACATCGACCCGGGTACACTCTTGATAAACTTAATGTGTTTTATGCCTGCGAACGTCAGTAACACTCTCCGTCCGTCTGATCCAGGCGAGGCTGAGGACCTTCATTAACGACCCATTATTAACCCTCGCACCGACGTGCGGGGGTCGGATATCCGCCCCCCCCCCACAGGTTTTTCCGGACTAGCGGGAAAACGGCGGCGCGTAGCGNTGCACCATGGGCCACCAGCACGTCAATGACCGTCTCATCGTTCTCTGGTGGAGGAGTGGGCGGCGTCACCTCCACGACCTCCTCCTCTGGTGGTGTGAGGGCCACCGGCAGCTGCCGCCGGTATCTGCCGAGGAGGGGGAGGGTCAGGGGAGGTCAGGGGAGGTCAGGGGAGGTCAGGGGAGGTCAGCGGAAGGTCAGGTGACATCGTTAACTGGCGGGAGGGGATCAGAGAAAGATAGAGAGATCAGATGACAGCGGCGACGTATCGATGCCAAGGAAGGGGGTAAAATCATCGGGTTTTTCGTAAAACAACATTCGCGGAGCAAAGAAGGCTTGACTCTTGGTCGACATGCATTCATGTGATTTTGGTATGGTTGCCTGTCGTCTAAACCGCACGCTATGACTGACGTTAAGTGAATAAAATCGCCTCCCATTGCACGCTGCACATAAATCTGAAAAGAAATACATCCATGTCACCATTCATACTACGATTGACGCTATTTTTGCATATATTGAGAGCAATGCCTGCAGTCCGAGTATGGAAGCCACAATACGTCTTGCATATACACCCACGTTTGCTAAAAAAACATTACTGTATCGATTCACCAGCATAAACCCCTCTCCCAAGGCAACAACCCAAGGCAACAACAACCAAATCGCGCCCTATCGCCCAAGGCAACGGCACAATTAGTGATCAACACCACACCCACTGTACCACACCATGATCTATCTATATGTTACTATATATCACTAATGATGTAAACCCCGGTCATTTGTATCTGGATACCGTCGCTATGCAGCGCATATCACGTCCAGTAATGAAGGACACCGTGAGACCAAAACCGTATGTCTCCCAGGCAGTGGTCAGCAGCCAGGCGTTTACCGATGTGGGGCACATCAATGTGGGTCTAGAGTACTGGGGTACTGGGGGAGGGGGGGGGGGCAATGCGTGGGCAGCTGGCAGTAGTGCCAGGGTTAACGATACTGCCTGTCTGACACTAAACTGATGACGTTCCAGAAAGTTTCAATATCTGGTCGTATTGACCAACAGCCCGTCTATTGATATAAATTGACGTTGATACAGAGTTGGCTAGAACACAGCTATGCGATTCGACAGCTGTGTGAGAGAGTGAGAGAGAGAGAGCAGACGACCGGCCATTTGGCTGCTGGCAGGGGAAAGGGAGTACTTTGATTGTTAATTTGATGTGTTTTGAATGTGAACGATTGCGGTTTATGAGTGATTAATGAGTACTGGATAATGGATATGCTGTTTGGTCGAAGTGAATTGCTGAACTGCGTAGCAAACATTTCACCATCATAGCAATATGATGGTAAAATATAAAAAAATACTCTCGCAACTGTACAAATGCAAACACATTAGGATACGTCCCATGGCGATTACACACTAAGGTCAAAATAAAGTCAAAGTCTAGGAACATAAAGAACACGCGACATGCCAATGCCAATCGATTCGGCCGGGCAGGTGTTCGCTGCTGAGGTTTGTTATTGAGGGATTGCAGCGATAAGAGTCACGCACCCAGGGCCAATACACCAGCTATAGGGTCAGCAGGGACACCTGATCTAGTATCAGACACGGTAACTTGAGTACTGTATCGGGTCGGACAGGGCATGCCAGAACGGACTGAGAAACAACACTGTGTAATAGTCTGGCCGCAAACGGAAAGGAACACAGGTGCTAAATGTGTAGATCAGTTTGTGAACAAGCGCACTTTAATCGTCTGGGTTAAATAAACTTTTGCCGTTGTTTGTCGGGTCAGTTTAATATCTAATTACAAGCAATGAGTTTAGCCGTAAACAAACGTTTGCACATATTCGTACAAAGCAGAAAACTTTATTCCCACCAGGCGTTCGTGAAGCGGACTTTTCGTGTTTGCCAGCCCCATGCTGAGTGCTGACCCTTCATTTATGCAGGCCTGCCGTTGGAGACGGGTACCAGCGACGAAAACATTGGCTATTCACACGGACGGAACAATCAGAAACTCTGTCAATACTGCGGCCCCCTGGCCACCGGCTGGCTAACCCAGCCCAAGAGTCCTTTCCTGAATAATATATTTGCATAATTAACTTTTTCACAGGACGCCACCTACTCCTGCCTTCTAACTCGTAATCACGGCGATGTTTTTAGACCGCCGTCCTGTCACCAAGGATAATATCAGCTCATCATTTTTGTACAACCACGGCCTCCAAGTGACCAAGTCCCAGAGGGTAAGACGAGTTATGCAAAGTCCACCCGTCCACCTACAGTTCTTTCTTAGCTGGAACTGCAGTTCTTGCTCTTTATAAACTTTTCACACCACCTGACGAGAAGTATGTGCGCTACATCAAGTGACATTTCAGTTTCCGAGAAGACACCACATAACCGCTAAATTATTGTCCACGCTGTTCGCCACAGCTGCGACACCATGACTCACCGGGCAGCGAAGTGCAGCGGCGTGAGGCCATCCTCGCCGCGGATGTTGGCCCGGGCGCCGTACTTGATGAGCAGCCTGACCGTGTCAAGCCGGTTGTAGCGGGCGGCGTAGTGAAGCGGAGAGAGTCGCTCCGAGTCGAGCTGGTTCAGCCGCCGCTGGAGCCGCAGCGGCTGGTTCAGCAGCGAGTCGAGCAGGTGTCGCATCGCCTCCGAGTCACCCTCCCGCGCCACCTGACGGCGAGTCAGAGTCAGAGACAGAGTCAGAGTCAGGGTCAGAGTCAGAGCCGCCCTCCCGCGCCACCTGACAGCGAGTCAGAGTCAGAGACAGAGACAGGGTCAGAGCCGCCCTCCCGCGCCACCTGACGGCGAGTCAGAGTCAGAGTCAGGGTCAGAGTCAGAGCCGCCCTCCCGCGCCACCTGACGGCGAGTCAGAGTCAGAGTCAGAGTCAGGGTCAGGGTCAGGGTCAGAGTCAGAGCCGCCCTCCCGCGCCACCTGACAGCGAGTCAGAGTCAGAGACAGAGACAGAGTCAGGACCAGGGTCAGAGTCAGAGCCGCCCTCCCGCGCCACTTGACAGCGAGTCAGAGTCAGAGACAGAGTCAGGACCAGGGTCAGAGTCAGAGCCGCCCTCCCGCGCCTCCTTACGGCAAGTCGGAGTCAGAGTCAGAGTCAGTCAGAGTCAGGGTCGAGTCAGAGCGCCCTACCGCGCCAACCTGACAATCAGCGAGTCAGAGTCAGAGCCGAGACACGATGTCAGGGACCAGGGTCAGAGTCAGAGCCGCCCTACCGCGCCACTTGAACAGCGAGTCAGAGTCAGAGACTGGCAGAGTCAGGACGCAGGGTCAGAGGTCAGAGCCGCCCTCCCGCGGCTCCTTACGAGCAAGTCGGAAGTCAGAGTCAGAGTCAGAGTCAGAGTCAGAGTCAGGGAGTCAAGAGACAGAGTCAGAGTCCGAGTCAGATACAGAGACAGAGACAGAGACAGAGACAGAGACAGAGACAGAGACAGAGACAGAGACAGAGACAGAGTCAGGGTCAGGGTCAGAGTCGCCCTTCCGCGCCACCTTGCGGCGAGTCAGAATCGGAGTCAGAGTCAGAGTCAAAGTCAGAGTCAAAGTCAGAGTCAGGGTCAGAGCCAGCCTCCCGTGCCACCTGACGGTGAGTCAGAGTCAGAGTCAGTCAGATACAGAGTCAGAGTCAAAGTCAGAGTCAGGGTCAGAGTCACCCTCCCGTGCCACCTGACGGTGAGTCAGAGTCAGAGTTAGAGTCGTCCTTCCGCGACACCGACCCAGGACGAGTCAGTTGCCTTCCCACACCGCCTCGTGCACACAATGCAGAGTCAGAGTCGCTCATACGCCACCAGCGGGGACGGGAGAAAAGAGTCTGAATTGAACTGTCACACACGTCCTGGCAACAGGGGTGTGGCCTGCTGCGAATGACATTTAAGTTTCCCTGGAAGATCGCAAAGAAACATTTCGCTAGCTACGTCACTGATAAGGGGAAACCGCTTTATCGACTTTCGTTCCAGGCCAGGCCACGTAGAAGCGACAGATTCGGCCATACATGTAACAACTGTAACATGTGTACGGAGTAGGAGTAAGCTTTCTGACCTCTTTTGACCTGTTGTGAATGTATTACGTGTGTTCCATTTAAGCCCAAGCACACATGATAAGAGCAGCGAGCACGCATACAAATACAGACACACGTTCACATCACGTTTACATTTAATGTCCATTCGGGTCACACGGTAACTTCAGTGGGTTTTCGGACTTCCCACAAGTCACAAGATGGAAATTTATGGAAACTTCACGACTGGTGAAACAATGTTCACGGAAAGGTATTCCTGCTGATATTTATGCACAAAATACAACAGACAGCCACATGAAAACTGAAAGCATTTCAGTACATATAAGTAAAACAGCGGCGTACATTTATGCCATTCTTTGTAAAGCACCGTTGCCTCTCTGACCGTTCACAGAACTAACACAACTCCATCGGGCTGGACGCTGTTGATTCGTGTTGGTCCGTATCTCTGGCTGCACACTAAAGAGATGCGAGAGCTTTCCAGAACTGACGCAATTTCGGAATAGCCTCATCACCAGAATACTATTGCAACGTCAATACATTTAAAACGCACGTAGTAGCTAGCAGGGGCGTCGCCACGATATTTTGAGTGGGGGGACGGACACTGGTGAATCCAGCCGTCGGTTTGGGGCTACTTTTTTACAAAAAGGCACCCCATTTTTGTCTCCCCGGATTTTGGCCGGTCACCTTTTTTTGTATAAGAGCTTAAAAAGCATTAAAAAAACGCAAAAGCGTACCTTGTACCATACATGATACGGAATATTAACATATAAGAAGTAATAACGTTAATCTCAAACCGACTCGCGGGGGTGTCCCCAAAGTTTTTAAGTGGGGGTCAGATGAAATGACGAAAAAAAGCTACTCTGCAGCATTTCAATATGAATTTTCATGTTGTAGTAGATACCTACTTAAATTATTAAGCGCCGCGAAGCGGCGCGAAATTTTTACGGGTTTGCCTGATAAAACTAAAAAATATAGACGGTGGGCATCCGGCCTTGTAGATTTTAAGTGGGTAAGACAAATTTGTATAATCAATGGCGAAACTTGCCGCAAAGCAGTATTAAATTCCAGTTTTGTTTTACTGCGGATAGCTGGATTTTTCGACCGCTGCAAAGCATTTTGACGATATAATTGTTATTTTCTGATTAATTTTAACTAATCCCATACAATACATTTCGATTCATTATGTTACCAACTTTTTTAAGAAGCTTCTTATATTCATATTTATTTTTCAAACCACGCTTTAAACACGTGGAAGGAAAACTAAGAGAAAATGTGGAGGGACGCACAGAAACAGACAGACACTATTTGTATTAGGAAACATTACACAAAGTGTGCCGTAAACAACCAACAGAGCCCATTTCGGTCCATGCCTCATGTGTTCTGCTGTCAAAACGCTGTTTAAATTGCTGCCAAATTCCCTTCAAAAGGGAAAAAAAGTAAAAAGGGGAAAAAGGCCGAGCACATGCTTTTCCAAACGCATGCGATGTTGAAAAAAAATGCATTGTTTCCGAGTGAAGCGCAAATAAATGCCTGGGGAGACTGTCCAAAACTGGAGGGGATAATCCCCCCAGCCTAACGGCTGGGAGGGACGGTGTCCCCCCGTCCCCCCTGTGGCGACGCCCCTGGTACACAGTTGAGAGTGAGAATGTTACCGGGCAGAGTCCGTCCGTATAGTACATGCAATTACCTGGTGAGGCGTACGCTTCCCAAAGAAAACAACGTAGTGTTAATGAACGGTTTGTCCCGTCACCAATTAAACGAAATAGTTCACCTTCAACATGGGTTTTGAACTGAGATAGCAGTTTTGTAGCCCGTTTGAAAAAACCGCTAACTGCAAGTTTTCTGGGGCTGAAAGGGCCTCCTCCAGCCGAAATATTTAAAGGGATTATTACGTTTTTTTCCCAGAATAATTGAGTTACATAGTAAACGTACTATCAAGGTAGAAGGCCCCCACGGTACCACATTTTTTCTGGAAAATGCATTCTCTTTACGTAAGGACGTTTCAAAGTGCTCGGTTATTGCCACCGCGTACTTGCCTTACTTGCTGAGTTATAGACAGCCGTCTTCTTGCCTACGCCCGGAACCACCCGGAACCAAGGATAGAGATATTAAAAAAGTGGTGACAGTAATCCCGATCAAAGTACTCGTTTATCAGATACAAGTCTTTAAAAGTCAAAGTTCAAACGCTGATAATTGCTGAAATAATGATTAAATGAGCCAAACGAAGGTCACTCTCATAAATGTCTGAAACGTGTTTTAAGCACATACAACTGCAAAAGAGTGATTCCTTTCAGGACGAAACCCATATAATCCCCTTTAACTTTTTTGTACGAAGAATGTGGCCTGAACACCGCTGGGCAGAGGCTAGTACAGTTAATCTTTACGCGCTATACATTCGAATTCTGATTGGCTGCGCCGCGTTTGACGTTGACGGAGAGTACGCATATAGTTTTTTGATGAAATTAATCATTCAGTCCTTCTGTCCTGAATCGGGCCGATGTATGGCTATTTTTGACATTATGAAAAGAAGTTGTATTTGGAAATATAATCAAATTGTGTTTCAAAAAAACAATCCAAGGTGAACTATTTCCTTTAAACGATTTGTATTGAGCTACGGAGCGTGTAGAGAAAATAACGGAGAGTCAGATATTCTGTGAAGAGGATACCGAGACTGTGTCAAGCAACGGCTGGCTACCTGGTGACAATCTGTATACTGGTGGGTCTCAGAACACTAGTTAGGAAATGTATTTTTCCGCACTAAGCTTAAGTGGTATTTCTTAAATTACCTTCGAGTCATATTCACTCAGTTAACTTTTTTCGTTTATATCTGCGTCAATTGAAGTTTTATTTCTTTCGCCCATTCGAGTATGTCGTTTTTATACATACACGATGACAATTACCTGGCACCTCAAGTGACCCGATTTCAGCTCGACTGGGGGGAGGGGGGGGGGCAGCGCCCTCAGTTAACATGTTAAAGGAGGTGTATACTGGTGAGTGGTGACACTCTTTAGTCTATATAGTATATACTGGTGTCATCACTCATCTTCTCAGGCTACGAAGGCCCACTGTGAGATGGTATCGTCACATATCTTTAACTCTGCCTTGGATGAATAAATAAAGTGTCTGTGACGGCTGACGCCTTTCGTAAGGCTGATATACGTAATACCGAATCAACCTACACCCTAATACTTTCTTCACGTAGGTGGCAATGCGCATTCGTGACGATTCACTATTGACCTCCGTTGTCTGTTCAGCAGGATCTCATCGAGCAGCATGTCTCTGTTTTAGTTCCGTGACGGCGTCTGGCCGCAGACTGACCTGATGGAGACCCTTCCTCAGGTCCAGCTGGTAGACCCGGAACGGATCATTAAGGTCCGCCATGGCCAGACCGAGCCCGGCGACCACACTGCAGCTCCTGGAACCGACCGAGCGTCATCAGAACGGGGTGACGTCATTGGACGGGATGACGTCATTGGACGGCCTGACACAGACCGGGTGAGTCATCACTCTGAGCTGGACGGAGGCAGACCGCAGAGAGCAGTCTCGGTAGGGGAGAAGAGGAAAACAGACTTAGAACATCAGGCACAGACGAACAGAGAACAGGCAATTATTACAACAAGCGCAGCAAGCAGGCGACGGAACGGTGAATGGAGCGGACATGCAAACGTAGCGCGATTACATAGAGAAAGCCAACATAGAGAACAGCAAAAATGAAAACAAACTATGCGAACAAATAACAAGACACCAAATAAGTTTGAGCCCACTATTTACTGACGTGCATTCGAGCATCTAATCAACACAAGCGAAATGAACTAATTCACTACCTGTGAAACCAGCATCATCATCATCATCTAGGTATATTCTAGCGGTGATAACTTTGCATCAATTTCCTGTTGACCAAAACCTCACTCCTTTGCAGCCCGTCCCGTCCCCCCCCCCTCCTCCGCGCGGCCAGTGAAGATAACCTGGTCAGGGAGTTCCGCTGTTCGGTGGCGAACAATGCAGCGATGCTCTGCAGGAACCCGAGTTCCACCGACTCATGCTTCCTTCGGGCCGCGTCCTCCAGGGAGTGGTGGCGGCCGAGCAGAGGCGCCGCCGCCGCCCGGTCGTCGTTCAGAGTCTCCAGCGACCTCCAGCGGCCCGCTGACCTGAGGTCACCACCGACACCCCTGCCACACCCCGGCCCCGCGGCCGTCTGTGACGCACCGCTGGCCGTACAGGTCATCCTGGATCGGGTCTGGGTGGCATTGGAAAGGGTCTGGGTGGGGCTAGAAAGGGTCTGGGTGGGGTTCGAAAGGGTCTGGGTGGGGTTCGAAAGGGTCTGGGTGGGGTTGAAAAGGATCTGGGTGAGGTTGGAAAGGGTCTGGGTCGGTCTGTGTCGGGTCTGGGTCGGGCTTGGACCAAGTCTGTGTCGGGTCGAGTCTGGACTGGGCTGGGTCTGGATCAGGTAGGGTCGGCTATGAACGGAACCTGGATCGGGCTTAGGCCGGGTCTGGACTAAACCTGGATAGGATAGGGTCTATGTCGGGTCTAAACCGGGTCTAGATCCCGTCTGTATCCGATCTGGATCGGGTCTGAACCGGGCCTAGATCTCGTCTGTATCCGATCTGGATCGGGTCTGAACCGGGTCCGGTCAGAGCTGGATCGGGTTCGATCGAGAGGCTGTGTGACGTCACCACAGCAGCCGGGAATCCCTCGGACCACTGGTGACGTCATAGCGTGGGGGAAGCGGGCGGGGCGGCGGGGGGAGGGGCTGCAGTGTTCTCTCCGCTGCGCCGCTGCGTCTCAGCACCGACCGGCCGTCGGACGGGCGCCGCCCACGCGCCGGCCCGCCGTCCTAGTGTCCGATGACACTGACTGGCAACACCGAACTCAGACTGCGTCACTGGTCAGGTGCGTCCCACTCAGCTGGGCCAGCCAGCCGCCATGATAAGATAACAACAGCCTTGTGCTCCCCCCGCCCCGCCCTCGGTCGCGGTCACATCTGTCGCAGTCGGCTCTCACTTGATAGGGACTAAGTTCTGTGGGAATGGCCGCTATTTTGTGAGGAGCGTGTTTTCAGAGATTGATGTTGATTTTTGAAGAGGTTTTGCATCGAATGAATGGCGACTGTTGGGAAAAGATCGTGTTCAGTGATGTGAACAGTGGTGGTCTTATTTTGATGACAACACAAATTTCCATTGGTGGAACTGTGTGGAATGGCCAAAAAATAAATGGCGAGCAGTTCATGCAAATTAACTTCGTATGACTGAAAAAAATCCCTCAAAGTATTTTTTCGAGAGGAGATTTACTGCTGAACAGACGCAACAAAACATAAAATACGAACTGCGTGTAACTGTGCTTCTACACCAAGGAAGGGCAGCGGGGACAGTAACGAGGACATTCTGCAAGCAAAAACAAGGACATTCTGCAAGCAACAAAGAAGACAGCCTAATACGCATGCAACATGACCGTCAGAGACGCCAAGGCGTTCGAGAAAGCGACGACTACCGGAAACAAAAGCGAACCGATTTTAGACAGGCATACGGATACAAGCAAATATGCCCAAGTGAACACATATGATGCTCTAAAATGCATCAAGTCAAATCAAATTAACTTGGTTATCGTTTAGCACATCGACTGACCCAATCAGAAAGTTAGCGGATGTTTGTGAAAGCCCAGTTAACTAGCACACAAGTGGCAAATCCATGAATCGGGTTCCACCATGTTAGCAGACCGAGCAGCCACATGAACGACCCATCGATCGGGATCAGGGGAAAAGCCGAGACTATCACGGTCTGCGTGCGACCTGGTTCGGACCAGGATCGGGACAGTGGTCCAGGACCAGGACCAGGACCAGGACCGGGACCGGGACCGGGACCAGGACCGGGACCAGAATCGGGGCAGCGGTCCAGGACCGAGACCGGGACCGGGAGAGACTGCGGAACTCTTACCTGCTGGAGCGGGCCTGGTTGAGCTCATCCTCGGTCATGTCGGTGTTGAGCTCATAGGGCGGGTCCACCTGGGTGTCGATCGAGTTGCCCGACCCGGGGCTCTGCGGCGCCTGCTCCGGCTCGGCATCGTAGGTGATGGAGCCGACATCACTCACTGTGGAGACATGGGGACACGTCCAGTCAGTCCCTGGTACATACATGGGTGATGGAGCCGGCATCACTCACTGTGGAGACATGGGGACACGTCCAGTCAGTCCCTGGTACATACATATCCGTCCGTCCGTCCGTCCGTCCGTCCGTCCGTCCGTCCGTCCGTCCGTCCGTCCGTCCGTCCGTCCGTCCGGTCCGTCCTCTCGTCCGTCCCGTCCGGTCCGTCCGTCCGTCCGTCCGTCGTCCGTCCGTCCGTCCGTCCGTCCGTCGTCCGTCCGTCCGTCCGTCCGTCCGTCCTTCCGTCGTCGCCGTCGTCCGTCCGTCCGTCCGTCCGTCCGTCCGTCCGTCCGTCCGTCCGCCGTCCGATCCCGTCCGTCCGTCCGGTCCGTCCGTCCGTCGTCCGTCGTCCCAGTCCTCCGTCCGTCCGTCCGTTCCGTCCGTCCGTTCCGTCCGTCCGTCGTCCGTTTCCGTCCGTCCCGTCCGTTCTGTCTGTTGTCTGCTGTCTGTTCTGTCTGTCTGTCTGTCTGTCTGCATCGCCATTGATACAGGGCACTGCTGTTCTCAGTACCTCCACCATGTCACAAATATCGATTATTATCAGCGTTTATGATATGTCAGCCCAGCTTTCACGGAGGGAAAAATGCAAAAGCATAGCACGACCTTAGGACCGCAGCTAAGATATTTACCCATGATTGAGACTTGAGTGCTCTGGTGTTCGTGAATCGAACTGTGTGCTCTAACCGATCGAGGAAAAAGACCAAACGGATCATGCTTTCATTTCATATAACGTCTAAATTTTGGTAACAATTTATATCTTAACCCTATTCCCTGCGGGGGGGGCAGATTCTGCCCCTCCCGGTAGTTGTTCGCCCGCCGCTTCTGAACCGTTGCGTCTATCGTCTTGAAACTTTCGGACTTTTCCTAAATATGAATGACGCGCTGTTCTGTACAAATTAGGAAAACCGGCCAGCAGAGCGACTCCAGGGTCATGTTTTTGGGAGGTCGTACGAATGCGCGGCGCTGTGCGGCGCATACTTCCTTCGTAGTTTGCGGTGGAATAAAAGCGTCAGAAACTAAGTCGATGCTTTTAACATCATTCATAATTGGAGTACACATATTTTGGGGCAGAGGCGCACTCAGGTACATAAAATGGGAGGCGATATTCTCCGTCAATTTAGGCTAACATTCAACTAAGCAAACGATGACTAAAAGGCGTTCCGCACATTGATGCCCCCTACGTTGTTTACTCTGAACATTATGCACAGTTTGTTACATTACACAAATTACGAGCAAACAAAGCCCACATGTGACGTTCTCACGTCCCAAACACTAAGGAAAAGCACATATTTTTCAAAAATCCCCCATTTTTTATCCCTGAGTATCGCTATGATTTTTCCATTTTTGTACTTGTTCTTTTTACACATTGAAGGAGCCATGACACCTGGAAGCTCAAAAACGTTTCTGCATGAAAATCGTCGAATCATTATGGCCACAAATGACCTTCAAAATAAACACCCCAAACCTTTTCGTATTTTTTGGCCCTAGGCCCCATTTTTTCAAACAAAAAAGCATAGTTCGGGGTCCAAAAAGAAATATTTCGTCAACGACGAACGCAATGGGCTGTCTCGTCCCATTGGAAATCGGCCGAGCGGTTCTGCGAGATTCTTCGGGGGGGGGGCAGAATCTGCCCCTCCCCGCAGGTTAACGTAATTCTGGCCGCCCGCAGGGAATAGAGTTAAATGACATTGAGCATTTGGCATACCTACAAATGTGCTTAAATAACATCATAATACAAAATCTTGCGAAATCCCATAAATTTAAAAAAGAAAAAGAATACAAAAAAAAAACGTTGCGTAATTTTCCGTCATTTAAGCAAATCTATTGGTCATTCTAGAACCACTAGTGCTGTTTTACGAACAACTGATGCCATACTTACATCGTAAGCCCTCGTTATGATACATGACGATGTTTTGCTCACTGGATGAGGGCCGAGGCTAACAAAGTGAAACTGCACACAGAACACGATGCGTTCCAACCGAGGACAGAACACAAACTGCTCACATCATTTTCGCATCCACATCGTTCCTGTGATACTAAGCTTAATCTCATGGCGTGAGACGAATGATAAGTCCGAGCTAGTCAAGTACACTTGCGGCGGAGACAGATATCCGCGTATCGTTCGGTATAAGGTCAGCCAAATGTACCTATCCTTAAACTGTAGGCCTACTTCAATCGCCCATTATCGTCATATCACAATTGTTACTAGGCCTACAGGATGCTGCAGGCGGTATCTTGCTACAGGCACGGCTGCTGATGCATTTAACCGAGCTACCCAAGAGCTCTGTTGGAACTCGGGAGCAATCGCCCCAATCACTATTGCCGCTCAAAGCCAGCTGAGTGACGTTGTTATTGCGAGCCCTGTAAATAGCCAGAAACCGCATTGTGTTTCGCGAACAAGTTTGATGACTTGATGGGGGTCAACACAATGATTCGATAAGCCGAACAAGCTAGATGACTTTATGAGGTGTAAACACAATGAGGCGCTGTACGGAACACACAATTCTAGTGAAATTCGTGAATGATGTCTACTGAGACTGATCACCGGTGCTACGGACAAATATTGATACCAACTTACCAACGTAGATGTAATAATGACCTGGGGCCAGGTCCATGTGGATGATTAGATTAGAGCCCAGTGCTTCGGAATCAGGTCACTTCAATGAGTCCAGCCTTAGCTCTGGAGTGGAGTCTGGGACATGAAGCGACGCCGTGCGTGCCCTCGGAGTATGACTCAGACTCTTATGAAAACTAGCTCGAATGGATCTAACGGACCGAAAGGTCTGTTTAAACGAGCTTCACGCTCGTGTCCAAAAAGCTGCGGCCTCTGGCTGGCCCAGCGTTAACCCCACGACTGAGCAAACTACCAAACCAACCCCAGTTTCCGGTACTTCCGGAGTAATTCCTCTGAAGACCACACTGGGCACATCGGCAGTGACCGCCTAGAAGACAATCCGCACTCAAACACGCACGCTTAGCCAATAACGCCAACAGGCTGGTTACCAGCCATGCCATTACCTTCCGTGAAACACGCAGCAAGGGTCGATCTTCCGTGCATATTACAGTGCACTGAGCTGATACGTATAATACCTACTCAAGGACATATCTATATTATTTATACGAAGGATGGTGCAAAATCGAAAAGGTGCTGTAATGCGACATTTCGTCATCTGTGGTGAATAATTAACGGCGCCAGACGGTGCTACTAAGCGGAGGCGCTGCGACACATCATTTTTTCCGAACCAAAAATGGGACCCACGCTTTTAGGGACGTTCATATATTCGTATATCAAGTTCATGGATGTGCCAGACGCCAGTACATACAGCCTTAGATGCAGGGTGGATAAGGGGGTGGCGGGAGGCGGTCGCCCCCCCCCCCGTAGCCGCCGCGCAGGGGGCGGCAGCTCTCTGCGCCGAATGCGCAGAGGGGCCTTGTAAGCAGACCAGTTTCCGCGCCGAAGGCGCTGAAATAGGCCTGCTTAAGGGATTCGATATCTGACGTTTGCTGTGCTCAAATCAGAAGCCCCCCTCAGGCTAGATGCCGCCCTCATGTCATGTGCCGCCCTCATGTCATGTGCCGCCCCTAGCCAAGTGTCGCCCCCTAGCCATGTACCGCCCTATGGTCAGGTGACGGTGCTCCTCCGGCCGTGAGGGACGCCCCCGGTTATGACGACGCCCCTCTAGCCCCAGCTGGACGGCGCCCCTTTCGGGCTCCGGGGGGGGGGCGTGCGGTGTACCGAACACCGGCCAGAGCGATCCTGACGGGGCCTATCTGATGTCTCCCAGATCCCTTGTTGGCGACGCACCAGATTGAAAGTTATTGGATATAAAGGTCAGAACTATTAACGCGGAGCTGCCTCGAAAGCCGGAAGAAGGCCCTGCGATCATCGTGTCTGTAAAACGGAGGCACCTCTGAGTTCTGACTTCTGAGCCAAGAAGCCTCTTGCGTCGATCGTGCTAATGAAGTGGAGAAACAGACCGGAGATACCTGACTGAGTATGTGTTTGTAGGCCAGAGACAGCGCGCATTTCGGCAGACCGGGGAAAGGGTCGGGTGGATTTCCGCAGACCGAAAAATGGGCAGGCAGGACGGATTTAGTAAAGCTAATCAGAGGCAGGCGATAATTTCGACTGGCCAAATAGAGAGAGATGGTCAGATCATTCGGCAGGTCAGAGAGGAGAGGAGAGAGAGAGAGAGAGAGAGAGAGAGAGAGAGAGAGAGAGAGAGAGAGAGAAGAGAGAGAGAGAGAGAGAGAAGAGAGAGAGAGAGGAGAGAGAGAGGAGAGGAGAGAGAGAGAGAGAGAGAGAGAGAGAGAGAAGAGAGAGGGGGATTTCGGCAGGGGAGAGAGGGGGGATTTCGGCAGGGTAGAGAGAATGGTATATTTCTTCAGGCCAGAGCGAGAGAGCGGAGAGCGGAGAGCGGAGAGCGGAGAGCGGAGAGCGGAGAGCGGAGAGCGGAGAGCGAGAAAGCGTAGGGAAATTTGATTTGTTTGTTATTTATTAACCTTTGGCGCCCCTGAAGGCCCATGGCGCCCCCTTGACGGCGAAAATCCTATATCCGCCCCTGATATTTGAAGATACGGCACCCCAACATCCCGAAAAAAATTCACCCCTGTTCCCCGAAAAATGCACCCCTATGCCCTGCCGCCCCCTACCCCTCGAAAAATCCTTGATCCGACCCTGCTTAGATGTGCCATTACAATCTGACTGTGACCTTCAACTTTCTTTGAAGAAGAAAAATAAAACAGTATAGGTACCTACGTCGGAACGAGTCAGAAGTCAGTACTGCATAAATAATTACTAGGATGATAAAGACCTTGAAGCACTTCCTCCCAACAGCCACAACGGGCACGGTTCAGTTCAGAATTAAGCAACCGAGCATGCAGTCTAGATGAAAAAGTTGAGTTATCATCCGCTGTTTCGGATCCGAAACATCGACGGCGGTTGCTCTGACTATTCGCGGTTTGCCTTTAAAACTCAAAAAGTATTTGGACTTTTCTGCTTACACACGATGATACCAGACCATAAACCAGCAAATATATTCCCACCATACCATACCGACTTAACCAAATCTCGGAAACAGCGCACGCAGAGCAGAAAGGAACAGCAGAGTGTCAACACCGTACCGGTGGCCGTAGTCAGTGACGGCTCCTCGTCCGCCATGGCTGTGGACGAGCTGGCCGTCTGCGCGTCTCCGTCTCCGTCTCCGTCCTCTCCCCGTCGCCTCTCTCAGGCACTGACGACCGCGACGCGTACGGCGCAGCAGCCCGCCGCCGTCGCAGCCGACGCCGGCCGCGACCCGTCGGCGCCGACCGAATCGATCGCGTCGACTCCGACAGAACCACGCGTCGTCGGCAGGGCAACACGTTCAGCGCGTCGGAGCTGCGTCCGGCGATCTCTCACGAGTCACGCGACACTGCACGGCACGCGACTGAGAGGCACCGCACGCTGCGGCCCGGTCGGATGTGAGGTGACTACGGTAACTACGATACTAGTCGCGTTGTGAACGCTGGCTGATGGCGGTCACCGCACGGGCTGAATCTCGCTTCTGCTTGCAATACACACACCGCACACAAACCGGCTTGGCCAAAGCGGAGAGTTCTCGTGGGCTCACGTCAGACGTAAACACTGCGTACTGACGGCAAGTTATTTCCGAGACTCTCCACCAGTAGCCGGGAGCGTCGCCGGCGACAGCCGGTGACCTTGAATCAGGGGCGAGCTCAGGCGCGTGCTGGTGGGGGTGCAAATGACCACATGGAAGCTCTGCAAGGATGTTTCCGGCAATATAACAGTATTTTAGTTGATAATAATGATTCAAGGGGTTCGTTATGGGGTATTAATGATATGTTCTGACCTGCAGGGAATATTTCCACTTCTTCAACGTCTGGTAAACGCGTCATGTTCACGGCGACGAACTCGTGTGATGTCCGCCTTTGCCGGGTGGCGTCGCTAGTGTTCCGCCGATAGGCGGCGGCTGTGTCGCTAGGTGCAGAACGTCTTCTGAGCCAATCTGAAAATCGAGTACAAATCATCACCTGAATCAGAATGAAGTAGCTTATCAGCTACTTCATGTAGCTTCATGTCTATGGGCTCTAATTTCAGTAGACGAGGAGGCAAATTAAACAAGTACTGATGTTGTTTTGGATTAAAGTCTACATATTTATGTCATCGATGTGTAGGTACCGCACCCATCATTAAATTTACGGACCGTTTCAAACCCGTTCCTCACCATTCACTTCATGAACAAAACCCTGGGTACGTCTCTGGGGGTTTGATGAAGACTCATAAAACGAATTATTGACATCTTCTAAATAATGAGAAAATGTATCGGCAACAAGAAAGCTAACCTCCTAATGCATAGAGAGCTAGTAGTAAGGAGATCATTTAAACGAATATTAGATCAATCAATCAATCAGTCAATCAATCAAAATATATTAACAAACAAATAAACATAATGGACAAAACATTGGCGATTGGTGCAATGCACATATGCATAAGTCGGGGCACCTCCCGCAAAATATAAAATCCTCATCTCTGACCGCCGTCACTGAGGCATCAACCCACCGCACCAGCCAACGCAACGCCGGCCAGCTGCCAAACCGCGCCGAACAGCTGGACGTAGCTTTATTTAAATTATTGGGGGTGCTCAAGGCCTTTTCCAATAACAGCCCGCAGTTGTTGCTGTTGCGAAAAGCCATTGAGCGGGGATCAGCGAAAAGTTGCTGAGCGGGGGAGGGTGAATTAAAATAACATTAAGCTTTGGGGGTGTTCAAGTCATGATGCGGGCTTCAAAGTAGATCCCTATTCAGTTCGTGAGGGAGGCTTTAGCCCCCTCCCCAACTTGCCTTCAGACCCAGGGGTGGATCCAGCCCCTCGGTTTGGGGGGGGCAACTTTTTCCGGCAAAAAGGTACCCCCATTTTTTTCTTCACGGATTTCGGCTTTTCACCTCATTTGGCATTAGAGATTGAAAAATACGATTTTTTCCCGATTTTTTTCAGATGTTTTTTTAATACTTTTTTCGGGAAAAAATCGGGAAAAAAAATCGGGGAAAAATCGGGAAAAAACTTTTTCGTTTTTTTCTGTAAAAATCGGGGAAAAATCACTTTAAACCATTTCCGTAGCATATACACACGTAGGTAAGCAATAATAACGTTTATCTCATACCAACTCGCAAGGGTGTCACCGATAATTATTGAGGGGGTCGGATNGCATAAGCATGATAGGTAACTATGTCAAGACAAGCAAAGCAAGAAGACTTTGCAGCTTGGTCCTGTTAGACATACCCTGGTTAGGACATCACTTGACCCATAACAAGACCTAAAAATGTATCAAATTGATGTAGTAACAGCAACGAAAAATACACTGGCATCAAAATTTAAATATACAAATATTATGTCTTGTTCTTCTTGCGTTGAAATGCGGGCGGGCCGGGGGCGATTATGATCAACGAAAGAAAATGTACCAGGAGCGTCACTTAAGCCTCTAACTGTGCTACCAAATTAAAGGACTTTCAGTAAACGTTTGGTTTGGTTTTTGACGTACTCTCTTTGGATCACGGTGCTAGGAACATAAGGCCTTGGCTGGAACTCTCACCCTGACGACTTCCGAGTTATAATGGGCCCGTCACTTTTCAGGCGGCCGCCCAGGGATTCGACCCTGGTCACCGGCACAGAAGACAGGAACCCTGCCCCTGCGCCAGATCGCTCCTAAGTTTTCAAGTTAACGCTGTAGTTAGATACGGAAATCTGCGCGAAGGCCAAAATGATATACCTTGTGTTGAAACTTGAAAAACGGTGGTATAATTACCTATATATAATATAATATATATATAATTATATATATATTATATATATAATATATATATTATATATATATATATATATATATATATATATTATATATATACTCTGGGTTCATGGTACTCTCGGCAGCCGCGGATCAAGGGGCGGTGGGCGTACGCCCCCCCCCCCCCCCGAGCCGGGTCTCGCCTATGGCGCGCCCAGTAGGCGCAATTTATTGTATTGCGCCCCCCCCCCCCACCTTGATCGAAATTCCTGATCCGCGCTCTGCTCCATGGGTGGGTATTCGACGTCCATGAGTTGTCGAACAACGCTATACCAGTACGAGACCGGCAGGCCTTCCTTACATGCAAACAAACTTCCATTTATTATTGATCATGGGTATAACTAGTCAACATTCACCGGTATATTTTTTAATATTTGCTGTTTGTTTATTAGGGTGTAAGGGCGCGCCGACACCTTTGGGTCAATTTGCGCCCAAAATATTTGTTGTAATTGTAAGTTTATATAGTAATTATTAGCACATCAAAGCTAGATGAATTACCTAATAATGTATATATATATTTTCCCAGCGTTATACTGTTTTCAATTGCATGAAATTAATAGTCAGCATTTCAACAGCAATAGTTAAACTAATGAATGTCTTCGCTAGTCCCTAAGTAGTTCGTTTACACGCGGTGTCCTTATTTGCAGCACTTGCTCCAGTCGGGTCGATGGAAACAGTTGATATGAGGTCAGCGTCACAGTATATCAAGCATTTTATTCACGGAACGAGTCACGTCATGAGCTGGGATCAGTTTTCAGTAGATAAGGTACGCATACATCCTAGCACATTTCCCAAGGCGTTGCCTAGTGACTCGTGCCCTGTCTGTCAGGCCTAGTGACTCCTGCCCTGTCTGTCAGTCCCGACGTGGGCTCGCCAGCGGTCAGCACAGCAGGGTCACAGCGAGGCGTCAGGGCAGCACCTCACTCCCGGAAGACCCGCAGCCGCGATGGCGGCCGGCGTCGCCATGACAACGGTCGGCCAGCACACGGCACCAATCACGGTCCACACGGCGTAGGCAGCACAGTCGCAGCGTTCACTTTCACAGATCAGTGCACTCATCACAACACATCGCATCGCAGTGGTCGCATGACTCGCAGTCGGCCGGGCCGCTGCACTCCAGCTAACGCAGTCGGCGCCCGCCCGGTTTGTGCGGGCTGATAGCCGGCCGGCGCTGGGTCGTCGGTCGTCCTCTAGGGCAGCAGCGGCACTCGGCAACACTCGGCGGCGACGCAGCCCCACTCGTAACAGCACCGTCTTCACTGAGACGCCACCATACAAAGCTATCAGCTAGTTTAAATAATATAGTGATTTACCCGGGTCCGAATGGCATCTACAACAGCGAGCGGCGGCCACTCTGCCCGCCCGCGCGCCACAGCGGCGGCAGCGGTGGTCCGGCCCGGCCCGGCCCGGAGATATGATGAGAGGAGGCCGTGGCGGCCGGGAGCGGCACCACCGTCCGTCTGTCAGACAACGCATCATCGCAGTCTGGAATGGCGTCGGTAGCGGCAGTGGCGGCGGCGGCAGCCGGCAGTATAACAGTGGCAGGCGGCCGGCCGGGGGCGCGCCGCCTCACGACTTGTGGTTGGAGGTGAGCCACATGAGGCCCTCGAACAGGCCGTCGCCGGTGGAGGCACACGCCGGCTGTACGTACCAGTTGCGGTCGTTGATGCGCGTCAGGCCGAGCTTCTCCTGAATCTCGTGCGGCTTCATCGCTGCCGGACGGACAGAGGAGAGACACGTCAGCAGGTCACCAGCGAACACATACACATACACATACGATCAGGACATAACGACATCGACACGAGTAGACCAGTGACATGCTACGCACGTCGTGGTGGACTAGTGACGGTTTTGTGGCTTGTCGGATATTACCGCCAGTAGGCGAGCATGCCATCGTAGGGTATTAGGCTAAGTTTGAGGTCTGTACAGATCGTGGCAGTTGTTTGAGTCTTAATCTCAAGGATTGCTGTTCAGACATGATTCGGTCGGGTCTTCTAAGAGGATTGTATATCGCGGTGATGGTCCTATTTTTTCTTGAGATGTCTAGATCTGAGCTCGATTGAGGTGATGTTATTTGCCATTTAGAGAACTAGTTGGCATCGTGGTATATCTAGATTCCGGTCGTTGATCATGGTAACTAGGTGAGATTTGTTTTGTGGGAGTGTATCCGTTAATTCGTGGACCCTTCTGTTGAATGACCGTCTGGCTATGGCTCAGAATTCCTGTATTATCTGACTTCTTCTGAACCAAGATTATGTGCATGACTTCTTTCAGGCAGTGGATCGTAGTGGACATCTTTATGTGGGCAGATTGAGGCTATTCTCGGCGAGTGCATTTTTACCACCAGGCAGAGAGCATTTCTTCGCCGAGTAACGGTGTGCGGCGGGTATATAGATTGCGTAGCCGACGAGGTTATGCCATGTCTGCCTGGAACTCGCAACTACACAAGCTAGTTTAGCTTCCTTTTTTCACCATTCGAAGCTACGCTCTTGAAGGGGTGGCCTTTCGCTCCTTTCTATGGATCTGGCCATCATATAGAGCCACGATGCCCTATGGAAGATGCGCTGGAAAGACGGAAGCTACTGCCACGTCTGAAACTATATTACCCCTATCAGACTAGATAGCGATTCAGGAATCCTTTTTCAAATGCGGAGCGGGCGGTGTGGTCGATGAAACAATGAGCTAATTCATTTCCTTTGCATGCCAATTCGTGTGCGCCAAAGAAGCTCTCTCTCGCCACTCCGCGGTCTTCTCCAGTGGGCTCCAAGAACTAAGTGAAGTGCAAATTATATGCTACTGCCATCTGTACTGGTATACCTTCAGAATACCTATCAAATAGATATTGCGACTAGGATAATCTATCATTCTTATACTCTGACGCATCGGGGCGAAAGTGGTGTTGTTGACGAGGACGCCGTATGAAATAGATGTGTATAACCGACTATCCTCAGAGATTAGAAAGGCAGTCAGCGCCTGGAGCCATCTTATGATATCGGTTAGTCGGGAACAATCAGTGTGTCGGGGTGGAGCGTAAAACGCTGCATAGCCGCGCGTGCAATGCCGGTACTGCAACGTGATTGCTGACTTCTTTCTCTAAGTTATGCATCTTGTGGATAGTGTGGGTATGTTTGGAGTTTAATTGATAAAGACTTTGCGAAGAAGGCGCCCTTATTCCTGTTCCGTTGAGTCCCAGCTCATCAAGCCAGTCCATGGGTTAAACATGTTGTTCATTTATACCATCACATCTAGCCTAACATGAACTATTTGATACATGAGATGCTATGTGTTCGACTCGCGGGTGGTTTAGAGCGTCAAATTATCATAATTAGACAAAGAATGTCTTATCAAGGACAGTTTTTGGAAACTTAGAAGCTGCATAATTACAATACATCTGAACAAAAGCTATAATGGTTTATTCATAATCTTTCCGGCGTCTTGTCGCAGTGTCTGCAATCTATTTAGACGAGTAACAAACTATCCTCTCCTCAGCTGCCATCTGCCGATAGACAGGTGCTCCCCCTGCTCTCTCACCTACCGACAAACACCTGCTGCCACCTACCGTCGGGCAGATCCTGTTTGTTGGCGAACACGAGGATGATGGCGTCTCTCATCTCGCGGTCGTTGATGATTCGATGCAGCTCCTGTTTCGCCTCGTCAATGCGGTCGCGGTCGGCGCAGTCCACCACGAATATGAGGCCCTGTGTGCCTGTGTAGTAATGCCGCCACAGAGGCCGGATTTTGTCCTGGCCGCCCACGTCCTGTCGACACAGGGGCGGGGTTAGTTAGCACAGCGCCAGGAGCTGGGCGGGGTTAGTTAGCACAGCGCCAGGAGCTGGGCGGGGTTAGTTAGCACAGCGCCAGGAGCTGGCACGGGATAGCAGACCGGCACCGGCACGGTACCGCACATGACGCAGCAGCATCAGTGGCGGACGAGGGTATTTCGGATGGGGGGGGGACAATCTCCAGGGGCCCCCCAAGCGTCAGTCTAGTGCACTCTTAGGACTGAGGGCCCACTTCACTATCTAGACTGAAGGCCCCTCAAACCGGACGATAGCTATCTCATCTCATACCGACAGAGGACTCCCTCAGGACGAACGAGGACCGACGAAGAGGCCATCCCGCTGATTGAGGGCACATTCAGGGCCCTCGGACAATTAGTATCAGCCAAAAATCAGAGGAGAGATGCAGCACCCCTACAGGCAGCCCCGGCCAGCAGCTCCGGCCAGCAGCTCCGGCCAGCAGAGACGGGCAGGCGTCGCGGCCGGCAATGGAGCAGGCCGGCAGTAGCTGATCGGAGCGGGCCGGAAGCGGCTGTTACTCGGCTGTCAGGACCAGCCGTGGTCACAGGATATAACTATAACAGGGAGACGGCAGCGAGGCCATGGCAGCGGGCAGTGCAACCAACCGGCATCCCGAGCTGACTGCAGGGACACGTCTGCACGGCTCCCCGACCAGCGGACATACAGTCATGATACACCGGTACCTGAACGCCACTGTCAGGTCCCACGCCAAAACAGCACTGCAGTGTAATCACGACAGCGGCGTATCAATGGACATTGGACATCGCCCGATTACAGATCAAAGGAGGGCAAATGTAAAGCCAAACATTTATATTGTGAATGAAAACATGATTAATTGCAAAAACAATACATTATTTGTATTAACAGATATAAAGATACAACAAATTATACAACTACTGCAGTCAAGTGACTTGCTCATGGACTCAAAGGGAAAAGGTACGGAAAAGCTGCTATACTTACCCATACGTTGAATTTAACATTTTTGTACGATACTGTTTCTACGTTGAATCCAACCGTAGGTATAGTTGTAACAGATTGACCTAGTTTCAGCTTGTATAAAATAGCTGCAAGAACTGGTTAAGGAAGATCACATAAGCGCATGAACATAGGATTACACAACGAACATTATTTCAGATGGCACGAATATCACGAGCACTAAAAGGCCAGCCAGAGCACAGACATGCACAGATATACCGGCCGGCGGCCGCACAGATATACCGGCCAGAGCTGCGGAGACATGCATCGCATTATCTCATGAGAACGGTGAACTGAGTCAAGGCAGCCGGCGTTGACTCATTGGCTGAGCTAAAGCCGCTGGAAATGTGCTGACGACCTGACCGGCCATCGGTGTCACAATGTGTCCAGTCAGCGGTCTGGAGTTATCTGACCGACAGTGAGGCTGATTGAAGAGAGAGAGAGAGAGCGACTGATACCACAGACATAGGTGGACATAGCATAGGTGCACGTCCCATCCCAACCGATACACAGTTCAAGGCATCCATCTCAGAAAGGATACTGGTCTTGCCGGCCGCGTCCAGACCCAACATCAGAATGCGAATCTCCTTGTTGCCGAATATCTTGGACAGGAACTTGCCCATGTTGTGAGCGGCGGCGGCGGCGGCGGCGGCGGCTCCGTTTGGTGTCGCGGTCTGCAGACAGGCGGGCGGGTGCAGTCAGTCCGCGGTGAGTCATATTACGGAGGAGGAGCCGTGCGGCACGGTGGGCCGCGGCTCTCTGACGGCAACAGACAGACAGACAGACAGACAGACAGACAGACAGACAGACAGACAGACAGACAGACAGACGAGAACAGACAGACCAGACAGACGAAGAGCCAGACAGACAGAACAGACGAAGGACAGACAGGACAGAAACAGACAGACAGACAGACGAAGGACGACAGACAGACAGGACAGACAGACAGACGAGACAGACAGACAGACAGACAGGACGAAGACAGACAGACAGACAGACAACAGACAGACAGACAGACAGACAGACAACAGACAGATCAGACAGACAGACACAGACAGACAGACAGACAGACAGACAGACAGACAGACAGACAGACAGACAGACAGACAGACAGACAGAGGGGCGGGCCGCACAGACAGCACATAAACACCGCCAGCTAACCGAGTCCGCCATCACCGGTGGAAACACATCATAACGCCGACACTGCGGTCTGGGAGCGTTTACAACTTCAGCTGAACCGACACTGGCGGAGCCGAGACGAGTGAACGGCTCATTAATGAGACGAGACCGGAATTGAGAGAGTTTGGAATTAGAATTCGGGAGACGAGACTGGAATTAATGCTCATGGATTCTCCGAATAAAAAATGTAGAGTCCAGAGAAAAGCAAACAGGAGTGATTTCAGGATAGACTTTGTGACTCTCGATATAGACATGGGCAGCATGTTTATACTTACTCAAAATAATGTAAGGCTGCGAAGAATGAAAGTCACCAGAGACAGCAACTAAGTAACAAGGAAAACTAAGTACAAATTTGTACGCTAAAAGGTAGTGACATAGTTGTGTAGTCTTGTCAAAGACAGTGTGTACAAATAACAATGGAAGAAGCAAGAAAGTAAAATTTACCTAGGTAGGCAACAGCATTCATCGATGAGAGTTCCATGAATCGAATGCTCGCAAGGATTGAATTTATTTGACTACTGCGAATTTGACTCTCATCCAACAAGACTGCATCCGACGGCTTTGGAATAAAAAGCCGAGTAGTTATGCATAGTTGGTTAGTCGGAGCTTGTCTCCGTCGCGCAACTGCCTCCAAATACGGAATGGTGCGGTGGGTGTGAATCACCTTCTGTCGTCCTCGTCACATGACGGGTGAGACGGAGCGGCTCGAACACGTACCGTCAAGGACACCGCACCGCCGTCAGAGCCGCAGTTCGCGGTAACCGTTCCCCCGGTCCTCTCTCCGGGAACGACAGGCACAAGTCGCACAGCGACGAGCGAAGCATCACGTACAGTGCACATTCCACTATCGGATTGAGATAAGTCACCTCCTTGTCACGTGCTCACCAACAGATAACACCGTGAGAAACAAAGCGAGTGGCTATTACGCAAGGTTAGTCATAAGACCCCATAAGGACACACATACACGGCATTCTGCAAACGTCATACACACACAAAACAAAGAACAATGGAGGCGTGTATAACCATAAGGATTCAGTAGACATGTTGTGATGGCATTTTATGACGCATTTCAATCTACCAAGTTTGCCTTCATTTGGGCTGAGCCTGTGACCCATCATGTTATCCAACAGACGGCGTATTCGCCTTTCATCGGTTAGATCGAAGGTGGGAAAAACAAACGCCCACGTTACAATCGAAAAAATCAAGAACCTGCAACGGCCTTACCATCTGCACTGAGACGCATCGGTATGCCATGACTAATGTTACAGGATAATGCGACGACTCGACCTTTAAAAAACGCTCTAAGACGAATGTGGAAGCGTGACCTCATTATTATCCATCCAGGAAAGAGGAAGTGACGCGGCGCGTCGGTTTGTGACGTATAATATGGACAGCCAGCCGAGCGATACCACAGCCAGCGAGCAGCCCGCCGACACCCCGCCGACAGTCAGCTCTGACGCAGCCGTCCCGGACCCGGCGGAGCAGCCCGCAGACACCCCGCCGACAGTCAGCTCTGACCAGCTGCCGGACCGCCGAGCAGCCCCGCAGACACCCCGCGACAGTCAAACTCTGACGCGCCCCGTCCCGACCCGGCGGAAGCAGCCGCACACACCCACAGTCCAGCTTCTGACACACTCCCGACCCGGCGGCCCCTAGACACCCCGCCCGACATCAAGCTGACGCAAGCCGTCCGGACCCGGCGGGAGCAGCCCAGACACCCGCCGACAGTCAGCTCTGACGCAGCCGTGCCGGACCCGGCGGAGCAGCCCGCAGACACCCCGCCGACAGTCAGCTCTGACACAGCCGTCCCGGACCCGGCGGCGCTAAAGTTCGACACCAGAGATGGCGGCGAGCCTCCTCCAGTACGAGACCCGGCCGCTCCGCCACCTCACGATACGGATGAGCCAACGGAGTCGGAACAGGCGCCGAATCCAGCCGGTTTAGAGTCGTCAGCGCAGAGGCCGTCCTCTGCAACTGAGCAAAGTGATGGAACGCCAGGGTCTGCCGCTACGACGGCTACTTCCAAGCTGCCCGTGGACGGCGTCGGGACGGATCCCACCCAGGACCCGGCAGCTCCCAAAGCTGAGCGTGCTGACGGCGATGTTTCCAGCTCAGGACATACCGGCGACGAGCCTGCACGGGACCCAGTCACACTTCAGATCGAACCGGCAGACGAAGCTCAGTCGGTCTTAGATGACGCCGGGAACGAAGCAGATCCTGCTGGAGAGCTCAGCTTCCTGGTGCCGGTCATCGGTCCGGAGGGGTTTTCCAGCACACCGGAGTCGCCCATTCCTGATGTAGAGGACGGCCCGATCGACCCCGCACCACGCTGCGTCGCACCGCCGTCGGCCGCCGCCTCCCATGAGCGGAGCCGCGCCAGCAGCGTGCTGGGCGCCGTCAGTGTAAAAGGTCGCCTACCCGCCAGTCCCGGCTTCCGTCCCTACTCAGAGACGCCCGTGTACAGCGACAGCGGCGCCTCGCCGAGCCCGCCTCCAGAGCCTCCGGAGACTCTCCCATCCGACCAGCCGTGCTCGGGCGACTGGCACCACAAGACCGTCGACGACCTGATTGCCATGGACGTGCCTGATGTGCGCATCCCGCGCTGCGTCAACACCTGGGGCACCTGCGAGATCCGCGGCTGGCTGCACGGCCTCGGCCTGGAGCAGTACGTCGAGGCGATGCTCAACAACGGCATCTGTGGCCGGCGGCTGTGCCTGCTGACCGCCTCCAACCTGCCTCGTATCGGCATCACCGACTGGCAGCACATCCGCACCATCACCGCCTCCGTGCACAGGCTCCTCTCCGTGGAGGACTATGTGCCGTACGAGCGCCAGTTCGAGCAGCCGCCACCCGGTCCCATGACACGCGCGCTGTACCTGCAGTGCGCGCGGCCGACTGGGCAGCCGCCGCCTAGCAGCGCCAGGTACAGAGACTTCCTGCGGCAGCACGGCTTCCTGGACGTGCTGCTAGAGCTGACAAACCGGCCGGTGGTGGCGCCGCTGCCACTGCCGCAGCCGCAAGCACTCTACCGCGAGATCCCCGTGCCGCCCGTACCGTCATTGAGCGAATCTCCTGCGCCGAGAATGTCTCAGAGCGGGTCTCCCGCGCCACAACCGCTAGTCTCAGAGCGGGTCTCCTGCGCCACAACCGCTACAGAGTGAGTCTCCTGCGCCGAGAATGTCTCAGAGCGGGTCGCCTACGTCGAGAATGTCACAGAGCGGGTCTCCCGCGCCACAACCAGCAACAGAGTGGGTCTCCTGCGCCGAGAATGTCTCAAAGCGGATCTTCTGCGCCAATAATGTCTCAGGGTGAGTCTCCTGCGCCGAGAATGTCTCAGAGCGGGTCTCCCAAACCAAGAATGTCTCAGAGCGGATCTCCTGCGTCGAGAATGTCTCAGAGCGGGTCTCCCGCGCCACAACCGCTACAGAGTGGATCTCCCGCGCCGAGAATGTCTCAGAGCCGGTTCTCCTGCGCACAACCTGCCTACAGAGTGAGTCTCCTGCGCCGAGAATGTCTCAGAGCGGGTCTCCCGCGCCGAGAATGTCTCAGAGTGGGTCTCCCAAACCAAGAATGTCTCAGAGCGCGTCTCCTGCGCCCAGAATGTCTCAGAGCGGGTCTACCGCGCCGAGAATGTCTCAGAGCGGGTCTCCTGCGCCGAGAATGTCTCAGAGCGGGTCTCCTGCGCCACAACCGCTAGAGAGTGAGTCTCCTGCGCCGAGAATGTCTCAGAGCGGGTCTCCCGCGCCGTTACGCGAGAATGCTCATGAGCGGGCTCCAAACCAAGAATGTTCTCAGAGCGGTCTCCTGCCGCCCATAATGTACTCAGAACGGTCTCCCGGCGCCCAAGAATGCTCAGAGCGGGTCTCCTGCCGCCAATGAATTCTGCAAGCGGGTCTCCTGCCGCCACAACGCTAGAGAGTGAGCTCTCCTGCGCCGAGAATGTCTCAAGCGGGTTCCCGCGCCGAAATGTCTCAGAAGCGGGTCTCCCAAACCAAGAATGTCTCAGAGCGCGCTCTCCTGCCGCCCAGAATGTCTCAGAGCGGGTCTACCGCCGCCGAGAATGTCTCAGAGCGGGTCCCTGCGCCGAAGAAATGTACTCAAGCGGGTCTCCTGCCCCGCCACAACCGCTAACAGTGAGTCTCCTGCGCGAGAAGCTCAGAGCGGGTCTCCTGCGCCTCGAGGAAATTCTCAAAGAGCGCGCTCTTCCCAAACCAAAATGCTCAGAGCGATCTCCTGCGCCAGAATGTCTCAGAGCCGGGTCTCCTGCGCCAAGCAATGTCTCAGAGCGGGTCTCCTGCCCGCCACACCGAGAGAGTAGTCTCCTGCGCCAAATGTACGCAGAGCGGGTCTCCTACGCCGAGAATGTCTCAGAGCGGGTCTCCCAAACCAAGAATGTCTCAGAGCGGGTCTCCTGCGCCGAGAATGTCTCAGAGCGGGTCTCCCGCGCCGAGAATGTCTCAGAGCGGGTCTCCCGCGCCGATAATGTCTCAGAGCGAGTCTCCCGCGCCACAAACGCCACAAAGCGTCTCACCCGTGTCATGATGCCACAGGTCACGAGATAAAGGCTTAAGCTATTCATAAACCAATGCTCTAAAATTATTGTGAAATTTATTTGCGTAGAAATAGTCACATTAGCACATGTATAGTTCTGGTAAAGTGGAATGTTAAATCATATCATTGAAGCAAGGTAATGAAGCATCAACTTAACAGGTTAAATAACTTCAAGTTATGAAATTGCACATACAAATAAGTAAATAAATGCTATTAACCCGCGCGGCGTAGGGGTCTCCAGCCGAAACGCGCGGTTGTAGGGGGTAAATCTACCCCCCCCCTGCCGTATCTTCGAACCAATGACTGCAGTGAGACAACACAAGGCGACCGAATGAAATCTCTCACATGAGACGAATCTAATGCATACCCGAAATTCTTAAAATAAGGTCACATGTCAGATCACAGTAAGGTCAAAGGCATTTTTTTAATATTATAGCTTTTGGGGCCTACTTTCCATCCAAAGCTTTAGATTAAAGGGAAATAATCACCGTTTTCCACTAAAATAGAGAGTTATCACTTGAAATCGACAGACGAGACCAAAATGTATTGTAAATTCATCACATTTTGCATACAAACTTTCCTTTCAAAAGATATTGCCATTCAAAGTTGGTAAGCGTTCCACGTTAAAACGACCGGTACTTGGCAAAGGTGCTGTGCAAGCAGGGGCGTCCGGCCACGATATTTTGAGTAGGGGACGAACACTGGTGATCCAGCCGTCGGTTTTGGGGCACTTTTTTTAACAAAAAAGGCAGCCCGCCATTTTTGTCTCCCCGAATTTTGGGCCGGTCAACCTTTTTTGTATAAGAGCTTAAAAAGCATTACAAAACGGCAAAGCGCAATTACTTTGTAGCATACATGCTACGGAATATTCACATATAAGTAGTAATTAACGTTTAATCTCAAACCGACTTGGGTCACGGGGGTGTCCCCGAATTTTTAAAGTGGGGGTCAGATGAATGATGAAAAAAGCTTATTGCAGCATTTCAATATGAGTTTCGGTAACCTTACTTAAATTATTAAGCGCCGCGAAGCAGCGCGAAATTTTTTACGGGTTTGCCTGATAAAACCCAGAAATATAGACGGTGGGCCTCCTGCCGGGGGCGGCCTTGTAGATTTTAAGTGGCTAGACAAATTTGCAATAATCAATGGCGAAACCTTGCCGCAAAGCAGTGTGAAATTTTCAGTTTGGTTTTTACCTGCGGATAGCTGGAATTTTTGACGCGCTGCCAAAGCATTTTTGACGATAAATTGTTTATTTTTAATAATTAATTGTTAAACTAATGCATTTACAATACATTTTCGATTCAATCAATGTACCACCATTTTAGAAAAGCTTCTTATATCCATATTATTTCAACCACGCACATTTTTTTGTATTTGTGTTAAAACACGTGGAAATGAAAAGACTAAAGAGGCAAAATGTGGTAGGGAATGAGAACAGACAGAGCACACTATGCTATTTGTATTAGGAAACATTAACAACAAAGTGTGGCCGTAAACAACCAACCAGAGCCCATTTCGCGCCATTGCCTCATGTCTTCTGCGGTCGAAACGCTGTTTAAATTGCTGCCAAATTCCCATTCAAAAGATAAAAAAAAGTCAAAAAGGTTCTTTAAAAGGGTCCTTTAAAAAAGCAGACCTTTTAGGCCGAGCCATTGATAACAGTAGACCTACTGTTATCTATGGCCGAGCACATGCTTTTCCAAACGCATGCGATATTGCAAAATATGCATTGTTTCCTGAGTGAAGTGCAGATAAATGCCTGGGGAGATTGTCCAAAACTGGAGGGGATAATCCCCCCAGCCGTTGACGGCTGGGGGGGAAGGTGTCCCCTCCGTCCCCCCTGTGGCGACGCCCCTGCTTGCAAGTATTTTTGGTCCTCATCGAACTGCGGACTTTTCCCGTATTTTTTCGTAATGGAATATATAATATATTTTGCAGTCTGCTTGTTGTGATTACATGCCCGTAGATGCTCTATATATAACAGCTATTAAACGAACACGTAACCAAATTAGCAGTTATATGTGCGTCTAATATGGCGGCCTTTTAGTGGCTGTGACCCCTCAATTTGTGAAAATTGCTTCATTTATTTTCTAGATTAGGAGTTTGTATAGTTGTGTAACTGGTTGTATATAACACTTTGCTTTATATAATTATAAAAAGTGTCATTTATTCCCCCACAAAATAAGAAATAATAAAGAAACTGGAAATTACATCAATAGCTCATTGTGCGTTTTCACAACGTCCTACCTGTGCTTAATTTAGTGTCGGCGATTTGTTTCAGGGACATTGTCCAGCGTTGCACAAATTTGAAACACCTGCGCCAGATATGGCAAGCTTTGAATAGTGATGGGAAAACACTGTTATGAGTTTCGAAAGAAGTATGTGTACTTGCTTTTAATTAGTAAAAATTTACAGCATTGAATAAGAGAACAATTTTATTTAAATATTTGTTTGTTTATCAGGGTTTGAGGGCGCGCCAACACCTTTGGTCAATGTGCGCCCATAACGCATAGCTTATCGATCAGTTTATACTATTCATCGAGAATATCACCTGGAGGTCGATGTCTCTCAGAAAAGTAAATATACTGCCATCATGAATCCAGCGTGAATCGTCAGAAAGAAGATGCCTAAGAGTGACTGTAGATGGCATGTGTCACAAATGGCGTGCCCGCTTGCGGGCGTACTGAGGGCATGTGAGCAGCACGTGTGACGCTGTGAGTGGCTCATTGCAGCGAGAGCAGAATGGTCTGTCCTCACCACGCAGCAGGTACCCGTGTGCTCCGTACGTGTGGCCGATCCACAGCCTACAAAGAGTGACCTCCTCCTGTCTACTTTTGCGTGAACTCGATAGCCAAGGTTTGAGAGTGGGTTTGAGCTCTCTGAGTTTGTTTAACCTTTGTGCGTCCCACACACGCTGGTACTGGGACTGCACGAATAGGCTGGCGGCGGGATAAAAGTCCCGTGCCGTTATTTAATTCTTATATTTAAATTAAATCATTGTTATAACATAACGGAAGCCTAATAAATTGTTGCTACCAAAAATAACAAGTGATTATTTCCCTTTAAGACTATTATCGCACAAAGTGCTCTCAAAGGTATACTACATCTCCTGAATTAAAGGAAGTGTGCCTACTCTTTTGGAATGTCAAGTATAGTATTACGCTAAGAAGCTATTGGTTTGAGCATTGGATACGATACAATTCACGTCTGGAGCCCCTTTAGTTTAATTTTTACTTATTTGCATATCGTTTTGTTTCGATATTCATAAACAATCGCCGCTATAAACAGAATAAAGAAGATGTTATCTAGAATGGCGCACCTTAGACAATAAACTTACCATACGAACCATGTTAAATGTCACCGAGACTCTGTTCGGCAGCTGCTATCAGCGCGTACGAGCTGTTTTCTATTGGCTGCGCTAACGATAGGTGCTAGCAGTGTAATCATTAGGGCAATGTTTCGAATATCAAAAGCCTCTCTGGCGAATACTGATAATTGTGTGATGGCATAGTGCCATACTGCTTGTTTGTTTATTGGGGTTTAAGGGCGCGCCGACACCAGCTTTGGGTCAATTTGCGCCCATAGTGCTATACTGATATTGGCGAATATGGAATATGTCAGCAATTACAGTGAATCTGGATAAATGAAGCATATGACTAAATTAAGAGAAATCTGTTCTATAGACCGGTGTCAACAACTACACATGACCGATGTGAGTAGGCACACTCCCTTTTTACCATATGCCGGAGATATCAAAATACATTAGCCGGAGAGGTGTGGTACAACTTGGTAAAACAAAAGCCCTAGGGCAAATTTGTTGTACCAGAGCGGCGTGAAAATCAGTGTGTGTGTGATAACATTCTGACTGAAATTCTGAAAGCTTTGTCGACTTTGCTTCAAGCTTCTTCAATTTTATCGAAGTTAAAGTTTAACTATAAAACAAATATTGGTATTGCTCTGGTTAGGACCTAGTATAATTACATGATTGAAAAAATATGAAAAACACACATTGAATGGCTAACGCGGCATATGGTAAAAATCATACCCCACTCGGCCGGAATAAATTCTCAGGACCTCTGTGTTTTCTTGATTTTTGACCTCGGCCTTCGGCCTCCTTCAAAAATCAAGAAAGCACCTCGGTCTCGACAATTTATTTACACCGGCCTCATCCGGTATTATATAAACCCGGCATTGGCTGGGGTCTCAGCAGAACACCATTGGCTGGGGGGGGGGTATTCGCCCCACTCGTTATCTTCCGAACCAATAACCACAGCGAGACGCGCAGGTCGGCAATCGAAAGCTCTCAATGATACCACTCTAAAGCACACGCGGAATTGTCAAAATAAGGTCACATGTCAGGTCAGTCAGGTCAAAGGACAAATGTATATTTGAATTTGTAGGCCATACATTCCGCCCAAAGCCTCAGATTGACTATTATCGCACAAAGTGCTCTCAGAGGTACGATGCATCTTCCGTGTAAGCAAAAGTGAAATTGTAAGCAAAGGTCAAAGTCAGGTCAAATCAGGTCACTATTGGTAAGAGGACATGCAACACATGTTTTATGGGTTATCTTACTCATACAATTTGATTGTAGCAGTTATTTGCACACCTGACCCGTTATAAGGTGTCGGGTCAAAAAGGTCAAAATTTAAAATGGATAAATATAAATACAAAATGCATGTTACATAGCGAGTTTTGTCTCAGAAATACAGTGGTACCATTTTTTTTTGTATCTGGTCAAACAAGACAAAAAAACGTACTTTCAAAAAATGACGTCATGAGGTACTCATACTTCGGGAGCAATCAGTGACTAAAAAATACAGATATTGCTTCGAAATTTGGTGTCGGCATTGAACATATGTGGTTTTCTACATATCTTCAGGTTTTTTGAAAATATAAAAAATGTTGATTTTGAGGGCATTTTTCACATTTTTTTTAGTTTGTGGGGTCAAAATCAATTTTTTTATTAATTCCAAGATTGCTATTTTGTACCCCCTTATCATTTGCTATCATTTGACCAACTTCTGATTGCATTTTGCTTAAAGGGAGTGTGCCTACTCTTTTGAAATATCAAATATAGTTTTATTACGATAAGAAGCTATTGGTTTGATCATTGGTTACGATAAAATTCACGTCTGGAGCCCTTTAGTTTGAATTTTTACTTATTTGTTTGCTTTTGTTTGTTTTCAAAAGCTCATAAACGAGTCGTCAACTAAAACAGAGTAACGAAGCATGTTACACTAAAATGGCGCACCAAAAGACGATAACAAACTATAGCGAGCAATGTATGGATTTGTCTTATAGTCAATGAGGCTCTGTTCGGCAGCTGTTATTCAAGTGCTCACGAGTTGTTTTCTATTGGCCAGAGCTAACAATATATGCTAGCGTTGTAATTCAAGAGCAATCCTTCTAGTAGCGAAAGCTCTCTGGCGTATATCGATAATACAGTTCCGTCGGAATGTGATTGGCGACTTTGGAATATCTCAGCAACTAAAGTGAATCTGGAAAATGAAGTACATGGCTAAATTCAGAAAAATAGTTTCTACAGACAAGTGTCAACAACTCCACATGACCAATGTGAGTAGGCACTCCCTTTAATAAATGACCTTTGTACAGCCTGTTAGAGTCTAGCTGATATTTGCGACAAAGTCGTGTGTAGTGACGTCACTTAAGTTGATATAACTCGATTTTGTTTTTAATTTTGCACTGAAGACGTCAAATTGATGTAAAATAAGGTACCCAAAGTTTCGCGTTGATAGCGCTGTTCATTTTTGAGCTATTGTGAAAATCCCTGAGGGGGGGCGTCCCCCCCCCCCCAACCAATGGCGGGTTAAGGTAAAATTGTATGCAAAGATCAAGGTCACAAAAGATCACTGTTAACAAGAGGTCTACGAAGTCACGCATTGTATTTTAGTTCGCTTAGTCTGTTGACAGTTCCCACTGTTCATCTGCCTACGTACTACTCCAGTTAGTGGGACCTTTTGCACTCATTAATATTTTTTTAAGCCATTTTCACAAAGCGGCGGTGAGTCATGGTGGAACGCACTACTTATGTCATGCTCAGGTGATACTATTGTTTATAGCTACGTAAAAGATCGGATATACAGGCTGACATTTCGCATAAATATCATGACCACATACTATAAGTGTTTTGTTAAGCGCTCGCCTTATCTCTAATGGTCAAGAAGTCTCGGAAACTTATTAATTAGGACGAGTTAAAGAATATAACACAGCGTATGTGTATGCTGTCGATTCCTTATTCTCTGTTGTTCTAACATAGTGCTTAACATATTCGCAAATCAGATCGATTTTGTCTCAATTTGGCGATACATTGTATTTGCAAGAAAATTAAATTCCATGTTAATTCAATCCGGTGTGTTCTTACATGTGTTGAGTCATGGGTGACAAGTAACAGTAACTACCAAGCTGGCGCCGATGTTGCGATCGAGACACAAATCAAACACATCAACTCTCTCACGTACCCTGTTAGCAGATTAGCATTCTTGGTTCAACAACAGTCAGAGTGTTGTCATCGTGTGCTCTATCTCCGCAAAACCGTCGTCAAGGATTCTCACTATAGAGCAGAGAGATTTAATCCACGCGCAGCTTATGCAGGAGGGCTCTCGAGCAGACTATCACGAAGCTGTAGGGTATGCAAAGGCAGTATTGTGACTTAATAAGCTGCTCCCGTCTGTATGTCTCTGATTATACTCTACGCAGGAGGTAGCGGGCCAGAGGCTAGCAACACGAGACACATTAAAGATGTCTGACTTAGTTACTTTACGTTCTCTATCGTATAAGTATCTATATCGATGCATTTTTAATCTTGGAATAGTGTACTACATTGAGTCACTAGTGGTCAGCCAGGTCGTTAGATCAATCTTCCGCGCGATTTATTAGGACTCTTCTGTACCAGAAACCCTACGATTAGATCTAGGGATACGCTCTATGATAACGACCAGGACAAACGATTAAAGAAGCAATCGCATGGTCTATTGTATAATCTTTTGATGCACTTAGATACCTGACAAACTGACGCTCAGAGTCAATATATTGATATTAGACTCATCGCAGACGCGCATACATTCAATGAAGGGATGAAGAAATTCTACTATGTTGTCATCTACGCATAAGATTGATCTAAATTGACCGAATACGCACTATCTACATAATAGCACTCATGTTAAAAGAAAATTGCACATTTGTTGCACAGACGCATCCGATAGTTTGCTCGTTATCATAGACCGGTTGCTCTTGGAATAATTTTCAACTCACTTATGAACCTAAGGTCAACTTCAAAATTTGACCTCAGGTCAAGGTCATTTGGTGATCCAGGTAGGTCATGTTGCATATGAGGCAACGCGGCCAGACGAGACCAACACAGTGGTGTCAACTACTCGTCTCTATCGCTTTTCTATCAATAGTTATTAGCAAATAATTCCTGATGACCTCAGATGACCTCAGATGACCTTGTAGAAATCACTGAGCAACAATTGCACCTTGATCATCTAGAATTATATTAAATAACATGATTCTGAAACAATAAGCCTAATCCAATGCATATATTCTGAAAAGGAAGCATTTGTTCATTTTCCTATTCACTTATAATGGTCAGGAAATTGACCTGACCTTTGGTCACAGATACGAAAAAATCCAAGATAAACGAATTGTAGGTACTGGTATTCTTATGAAATACTGCAAGCTTCAAACCTTTCGGGAAAAGACTGTAGCTTTGGCACGAACACAAAGATTTTTGAAGGTAAGGTCACTTGACATGGATTTGTGACCTGACCTGAGAATATGTCCTCAATTAAAAAAATCAAAAGTGTGGGTAATTGATGACCAAACAGGTGTGCGAATTTGGCGGCGTTTTTGGCGCC
This sequence comes from Semibalanus balanoides, assembly GCA_014673585.1. NCBI lineage: Eukaryota > Metazoa > Arthropoda > Thecostraca > Balanomorpha > Balanidae > Semibalanus > Semibalanus balanoides. The sequence continues at coordinate 201,707 of VOPJ01005490.1, read as the reverse complement.
GCCGTTTTTCCGCTACTCGTGAAAAACCTGAGGGGGCGGAAATTACCCCCTCCCCCTGCAGTGCGCGGGTTAAAGGCCCCGATGCGGCTCATGGTGACTCGGGATGGGAGGCGGTTAAACGCATCAACCGCTCGGTAGAAGAGTCGGCGTCTGCCGTATTCAGTTTTGATGGCTGGTAGGTTCAGGTGCTTATCCTGTCGCGTGTTCATTTGTCTGTATCAGGTCAATAAAAGCCGAAAACGCAATTAAAAATGACCTCATTAATTAATTCTACTTAGGGAACAATCACTCACTCAAAAATAAAGATATTGCGTTGAAATTTGATTTGGGTATCGTCCATACTTGTTCCCTCATATAAATTCAATTTTTAATATCTTGAAAATGTCGATTATGTGGGAATTTTTTGAAAAAGGGTTCTTTGGATTTTTAGACCCGCCCCACACGGGTGCATTTTGTATGCGTTGTGTTGCGTTCCGTGACGTCTCAATGCCTCTCAATGGGTTTCAATGCGTATCTTTGCGTATCAATGCAACACATTGAGACCAATTGAAGCACATTGAGACGCATTGAGACGCGTTGAGACCCATTGAAAGGCATCGATAAGTGACGGAACGCAACGCATGAAAAACGCACCCGTGTGGGTCGAGCCTTAGGGATAACATTTTGCAAATCTGAGATAGTCATTTTTTAGGAATGTAATTGCATTTATTTGGACGTTTTCCGTTTACAATTTGCTTCAAACCCTTATTTTCTACGATTTTTCAAACATTTATCGTTTTTCCACCAAAAATAGCATGACATCACGTCATTAAAAAGTCATTATCTCCCAAAGCACTAAATTATTTTCAGTGCAATGTCATGAGAAAACGTATAGTTGATGCAGCATAAGGTACTCAAAATTTGACGTCGCTATCTGTCATCGTTTTTAGTTATCAAGAAAATCCATAAGGGGCAAAATTCCCCTCCCCCTATACTACGCGGGCTAAGGATATTTGAATGTGGACATTATTGAAACCTTAGTTCATGAATGACTATTTTATAATCGGTGATTTTTTCAGGTAAATATTCACATTTTACTACAAAAATATACTTATCACTTGAACTCGACAAACAAGACCAAAATATATTGCAAATTAATCACATTTTGTATATCAACATTCCTACTAAAAAAGAGAAAAAAGTTAAAGTTTAGTGATTCGTCTAAACTTTAAAGTTCAAATTTAGTGACGTAACTATACACTACTTTGACGCAAATATCAGCTAGATTCTAACAAGCTGTACAAAGACCATTCCTATAGCAAAATGCAATAAAAAATATCAAAAGATAGCAAATGACAAGGGTTGCAAAAAGCGATCTCGGATTTTATTTTAAAAAAAATGGATACTGACCCCCTAAATAAATAAAAAATCTCAAAATCAACATTTTTTAATATTAAAAAAGTTGTTATGTAAGATATGTAAGAATGAATGCGTCCTGAAGTAGAGTAATTTCATGACGTATTTTTTTGAAAGTAAGTTTTTTGGCTTTTTTATCAGATACAGAAAAAACAAATGGCACCACTGTTGTTCTGAGACAAAACTCGTAATGTTACATGTATTTTGTATTTACATTTATCCATTTTAAATTTTGACCTTTTTTGACCTGACCTTGACCTTAATGGCTGCTACAATCGAAGTATATGCGTAAAAAACATAAAACATGAGTCGCATGACCTCTTGCCGATAGTGACCTGAATTGACCTGATCTTGACCTTTGCTTACAATTTCACTTTTGCCCGTGCCCCACTGGGGAGGGGTGTTTTACCCCCCTCTCCTCCCCCCTGCGGTTTTATCGAGATGACGAAAAAACGGCGGCGCGTAGCGCCGCCAAATTTATTGATCATCTCCGCACTGTTTGCGAAAGTTCAAGTTTCGTGTCGGATTAGGTCAGGTCACCAGGTCAGGTCAAGTGGGTACCTCCCCGGTGGGTACCCTCCAAGTGGGTACCGCCCCGGTGGGGTACCTCCCAAAAAGTTTGCGGTCGTGCCATGACCACAGTTTCTAAGGGATCAATATCAAACTTTTAGGTTGCATTAAGCCATCATTATCTACAAAATGTGTATCTCGGATTCTTGATATCGGTGACCTGAGGTCAGGCCAATTGTGTGACCTCCTCATTATAAATCAACGGAGAAATATTAAAATGCTTTCTTTTTCCAGGATATCAGTCCATTTCCTTCTCGATAATGTTATCATAGGATATTATGTATGATCCAAGTGCAAGTTCCAAGTTTTGTTCAATGACCAATACAGGGTCATCTGAGGTCATCTGAGGTCACCAGCACCTTTTCGTCAATAACTCTGGACATAATGCAGATAGAAAAGTGCAACTTTCACCGATGTGTTTGTCTCGTCGAGACACGTCTCCTAACATGCAACATGACCTACTTGGGTCACCACTTGACCTTGTTCTGAGGTAATTTTTTAAGTTGACCTAACATTGTATTTTGTTAACAAATTTAAATGCGCCTTGACCGTGACGAGACAAAGACGATGGCGTTAACAGTGTTGTGTTATCTTTATTAGGTTAGAAGTTATTTGCAAAAATATTTGTTGCAAAAAATCAGCATATTTTACCTTAATGACCTCTAGAGCCTTAACTATTGACGTGAGGTCAAATTTAAAGGCAACCAGTGCGATTGCAAATTTTGATGGCTGGCGATTTTTTTACTGTTTGTTTCTAGATAGCATAGTTTCCGGGATAGTTGGGGGTTTCTAGAGCAATGTCCTAAAAGTGGAAAATATGACCTTTGATGACCTCTGGTGATCTGAATTTTGACGTGAGCGAAAAAAATGAAATAGTTTCGAAATGATTTTTGATAACGGTTCGAACAATGTTTTTTTTTTTGTCTACGTGCTATAGGAGTCGAGTTAGAAGAGGGTGTTCACCCCCCCCCCCCCCTCCAACGTTCGGGGCGCATGGGTAAATGCAGTGAGGGTCCCATGTGGGCGGGGTTAACGGAGATGCATTATACCTCTTGAGGAGCACCTTGTTGCGATAATGTCTCAAATATATAAGGTCTTCTGGATGGAAAGTATGACCTCAATCAACTAAATACCTTACATTCTGACTTTGACCTGACTGTGACCTGCATGTGACCTTTATTTTGGGAAAATTTTTATCATGTGCTCACCAATTCGAAGGCTGGATGAATAGTTATGGTTCCATAAACTTAAAATACCTTGATTTTGATCCTGTTCGGACTCTGGATGGATCAGTGCCCAATAATTTGTTCGATTGGGTTTGGGATGATGATAAACCCAACTTGTGAATAATTTTCCACTCTCATTCTCCATTTTAGGAATGATTCTTCTACTCCCCAATTATGATTTGTGATATTGATTCTGATATAAATAAATATTGACTAAAAATACATGATTTTAATAAAAACATTCAAAACAGTAATCAATATCGTACCATTTTCTACATAGTTTTTCACTCTCATGGTCTTTTTGGGACTCAAATTTTACACTCTGACACCCAAGCAAAAATGGAATATTGGGACACAGCTGTGACCTGACATGTGACCTCAATTCGACATTTTCGAGCGTGCTTTAGTTTCGTCTCATTGAGCACTTTTGAATGCCACCTTGCACATCTCTCTGTGATCATTGGTTCAGAAGATAACCAGGGGGCGTTTAACGCCCCCCCCCCCCCAATCAATGGTGTTCAGATCAGACCCCAGTCAATGTCGGGTTAAAAGGAAGTGTGCCAACTCATCATGTTGAGTTGTTGACACTAGTCTAGAGAACATATTTTTCTGAATTTAGCCATGTACTTTACTTCTCCATATTCACTATAAATCACTGTCCCAAGATAACATTTTGGCTTGGGTGTCAGAGTGGAAAACTTGAGCCGAAAAAGACCATGAGAGTGGAAAATTATGTACAAAATGGTACAATATTGATTACTGTTTTGAATATGAAAGCAATGGTTTTAATTTTCACTATGTATTTGTGGTCAATATTTATTTATATTAGAATCAGTATCATAATTCATAATTTGAGAGTGGGAAATTTAATCCTTAAATGGAGAATGAGAGTGAAAAATTATTCACAGTTGGATGACATCTCCCACCCAAATCGACAGATTTTGAGACACTGCTATAGTTGCTGAGATAATCCGTATTCGCCAAGATCCATATGGCATCACACAAATATTGGTAATTGCCAGAGAGGCTTTTGTTACTTAAAGCACTGTCATAACACTGCTAGCATATATTGTTAGCACTGGCCAATAGAAAACAGCTTGTGCATGCTGATAGCAGCTGCCGAACAGAGCCATAGTTTCCATTTAACATTGTTTGTATGGTTAATTTATTATCTTAGGTGCACCCAGGGAGGTGTCATCTTCATAGCCGCAATGGTTCCGCCGTTTTGCTGCCAAATCCTATGTGTGACATCAGAGTGTGGTAGATTCGCAGGGGACAATAGACAATAGAACAAAAAGAGCCTTTTTGGATACACAATATTTTGCAATTTTGAACGTTTTATTAAGCAATTTTATCATCAATAGATATAAAAATGCTATTTATATGTTTTTGCCATTTATAACACTTTTTTCATCAATTATAATCACTATTAGAGACAAGGCAAGTCATATTATCTATTCCTAATGTTTGAAAAACACTGCCAAAACAGATTCGCCCTCCCGACGACTGGTTTGAGAATTATCGCTCTGCAGCGCAAATTCATTGGTCAAATTAGCTCATTTGTTGTTGACAAACGCAAAACTCAGGGATATCAACTAATTTGTTGCAATACCAGCTAATTTGTTGTGATACCAATTAATTCGCTCTGTTGGCGATCACCCCCTATACCTACTTATTTTCAAGGTCACTTGTCAGTCAGCTGGCGTGTAAACAGAGTTTGACGACTGGCAAAGTGAAATATTACAGCCCTACATTAGGCTAAATAAATACAAAATAATATACACAGACAGCAAATGGCACATAAGTTGTTTAACATTACTAAATTGCCAAGAATACACTTCACATGTCATCAAATTTTCAAAGGTAGGTACCTACAGGATTTGAAAGGATTATGAACTAATGCAATGGGTTATAGTTCACATTAAAAAATTAAATTCAACCATAACACATGCACCTAGAACACGATTTCGAATGTGCACAAAATGTGTCCGCCTTAACCTTATTTTAACATTACAATTATGAAAGGGACGAGAAATTGACAACTGAAGTCCCCACCCACTTACATTTGTTAAGAGAGTATTGCTCCGATAGATGGCTATCTATAATATTTGCACATCTTAAAAAGAGACAATTTCCACATGCAGATGGACGTTCGCAACGAAGTCTTAGGTATTATAACAGTCGGAAATGTAATTGGCACAGAAAACCCAACCAAAGATAACGGGTGCGCTTCGCCACATCAGTCAAGCCCAAGCTTTAAGATACACTGTTTAGATAAAGTGCGAGTTAAATGACGTCACGGGCACAAGGTATTCCGGCCCAATTCCAGTCAGCCTGTTCAAATAGCAATAAAAATAGGCCTTTTCTAGCCCTGATTGAAAGGCATAAAACATGAGCTAAAGCGATTATTTTCGATGAAGCGAGGATTTTTGTGTTATCGAGAATCAATGGAGTTATTTAGAAGCCACAAGATTCACTTCCCATAATCCCATTAGGAAGCACCAGTGTTGTGAAGAAGTATGGTAAGTGGCAAATCGATGCCTGTCAAAATGGACTCCAATTGGCCGAAAACCATGACGTAATGAAGCTGTGTTGACATGTACGTTTATGGTCATCACAGGAGGCAAGAGGGGGCGTTTTTAGAAAGATGGCCAAGGTATCGCCTAAAGCAATCAGTATGCATTACTAAATCACTGGAAGCGCGATGGAGTCCTATAAACGGCCGACCCGACCGTAACGCTTTTCAGAAGCTTATATCTTGGAATCCCACATTCAATTCACATGTAGTCTTCGCCATTTGATAGCCTCATTCAATCAATTATGTTATTAAGCTGAGTTTCTTCTCNTACAATCAAACTCACTACTCGCACACGCAGCCATGCCACATTCCTCTGGTCGTGAGTCCCACCAGAGTACAGATGGCGTCATCGCACCACCCTATGACTCACAGCACCCTATCGTGACTGCGATCTCCCCCCGGGAAGGTCGGACCTCGCTCCTTCTCACGTGACCTGGCTCCTAATGTTCAGCAGGCTGTGAGGGACACACACACACACACACACACACACACTCATGGACAGCACCATCGGCCTTGTGTTTCTGTTTTACAGTCGGAGCGAGCTCCCACAACGTCACTCAGCGGACAGCTTACGGGCCTCTTACCCCCTGACAGCGCCAGCTTCTCCTCAATTCACCGTCCTAACAGCCAGCTATTGTATCCTCCCAATCTGTTTCAGCCACTCACTTAGCATAATCCAAAATTATACAACAGCTATTCCGAATTGCCCAAAACGTTAAAACGTCGCATGCATTTTAATCTTGTTTAAGAAACCGGCTATTTATGGGTCTGTATTCAAACAGAAGAGTGTGAATTGTGAATACCATAGGTACAGACTCTGGACAACTTTCTGAGCCATGATGCAGTAGGTATGCGTCATCGTCTCCACTTATCTCAGACTGGTAGCAGAGCGCGGTCATTGGTGCTGACTCGGTATCGGCTCGGCTGGTTCGGCCGTACGGGAGAGCGCCAGCGGCCGTCCCAGTTATTCTGCTAGTGACCTTCAGCGTACGGAGAGCCGATCGTCAAGGCTGGCTGTGAACCTGCGCGCTTGCCGCCGCCGCCGCGCCCGCCGCGTCCGCCGCGCCGGCCGCCGCCGGCGCCGCTGCCGCCGCCAGGCACGCGTTCAGTATGCGCCACCACCTACCTCACCAGAGCCGACCTCGTGAGCTGACGCGGCCCGGTAGGACCTGAGAGCGTCAAATGCCATCCGAGGCCGGTGGGGAAACGCCGAGTGTGCCTTTCCAGTTCGGAGGCACCAGTTCCGTACTTTGACTGGCCGGAACTGATGCTGACGGTGAAAAGTGTTCTTCTCAGGGACGGTCGTATAGCCGTCAGAAGAGATGGCCACAAACGGTTTCGACACGTCTAACGGCTGAGAGGAGCGGTAGTAGGGCCGGGGTCGTGCCGCTGATAGCTCGGGCCGAGTGAAACGCCGTCCGTGCTGCCGGAACACGCCCCGCGGCTACCACCGTTTGACGCCGGCAAGCGAGGCTGTTCAGGGCTGTGTCCTATAGCCGCCCGAGGCTGTCGCCATTTGTCGAGAGCCAGGTGCATTGTTCTCATTGTTCGGAAGATGGCGCCCACAGTGGGAATGGAGTCAATCGGAGCTTTTTAAAAGCCTGCCAGTCAGAGCTGATGGATGACCTCAAGGGTGTCAAGGTTTGACAGCTGCTTGGTTGAACAATATCGGCGGTGGAAGAAAAACTAACGGTGAATTTTGAACAGCGTGTGGCCCAGACTGACTTTGGTTTGTGTAAGACAGCTGATTGAATAGCCCGGATGGGCTTAAGCTAAGCGTTGGTAGTTAGCCCGCCTCGGCAATCAATGGAACTCTCATGCCATTATTTATTCAGACGGAGTGAGTGAGGTCCGCGAAGCGGCACTCAACTAACGGTAGTCTTACAGATTGGGCCAAAATCAGACTTCGTCGCTCTTGCTTGCTTTGCTGCTTGCTTGCCGTGGGTTTAGGATAACTACCGTTTCACTGCACTGATAATTAAAAAGTATACACTGATAACTTGGTCGTAAAATAATACAATGGTATAATAATAGGCTACGTGAAAATATTTAACACGAACTGAAGAACTCTCCATCCAAAAGAAACAAAAACTGAATATCGATTGGCAGATAATCACGTGCTTTTGAACTCGAATTGTCACCTCCGCAGGTGAGCATCACAAATAAAAATAACTAAATGCCACAGAAAGGTGCAGTTAGTGTTGTTTTTACTTATGCAACAAACAACGATGCTTTTGCCTATCAGTTGCCCGGACACAAATGAAATAACTCGCTCCGTCTGCTTTCCATGCATGCTTTACTAGTATACTACATATACACTTGTTTGTTGTGGGAACGATGACATGCGAGAGGTGTCGCCACTCAAAAGCACTCGTCATTTTGTTAGCCACCATTTCCATTTTAGTTATTAGAATAGGGGACCGGGAGGGCGGGGAATGCCGGACGATGTGGTTTATGCCGGAACACCCTTCTAAAACCTACCTTATTTCAACGAACATCAAACAACTGATGTTTCTTACCATTTCTTTGAAAGCCTACTGAGGAGCGGGAAGGTAGCTTAGAGGATGAATTTTACTTGTTTGGCTGATACGAACGCAACATTTGTTTTTGCTGTAGGTATTTCTTTATTTATTGCTTTTTAGTTTGTCATGATCTAACATCACTTAAAGGTAAGGTTTGCCAATATTGTAGCCGGTATTGCGGGCATGTATATTACCTATCCTGAAATGTTTTACTCAGTATTAACAGCATTTCACACGATTTTAAGTGAATTTGGGGAAAAACATCGCTTAAGTAGCGCAATATGTTTTCAATCCACGTGAATTTCACGACGCTGTTGACTCCGTGGAAATGGCGGACGGTTATCTGGCATTTCCCCGGAGTTAACAGCATAACATGACTTTAGCTGCTTGGTTTCGCAGAAGAACTCCGGGATACGGCGGGGGAGCGCTTTCGCCATTTACCAAATGTGTATTACCTATTCTGTAATCTTTAACAAACGAGCCGATAGAAGAAAGCTATCTTTAAGGTTGTAAGCAATTCACAAGTCAGCGAACGCACGTTAAAACTTATCTTAGTACCTTCATAATTACGTCCTGATGAATAAGTACATAAGCCACATCAGTGTGTATTTATAATTTCACGTCATTGTAACATCGTTTTTAGACAGCTTCCCAAAAGTTTCCCATGATTTCATTAGTCTCTTGTAAAGGCAAATTTATAATTTGTACTATGTGTCCGGCATTATCCCACGTTTGTTTTGCGCTTTCTAACTTTTGACCACTTTTGTCAACACGATCTAAAATTTATCGAACATCAGTTTGTACTTAATTTCCTGAGGAAATCAGATCTTGATATTTTTGACAATATCTTGAGTGTTAGATCGAAAGCCTATTTCGTTGGCTACTGAAACGACATCATAAAACATATATGGGTTATCAATCAGCCCAGTTATGAGCACAAATGATTTAGTGTCGGCACTGGCCCGCCTTCTCCTACGACCAGTTTCTGACGTTGGTTTAAACGTCAAGGGATCGGGTACATATGCTCGCAAAATAAGCTGGGTGTGGCTGAACTTGAGATATTTCAAAGCCTAGAAAAAGCCATTAAAATGATTTATCGATGGATTAGGGTCCTGGGCCACTTTAAATCGCTGTTGTGCAAATATTAGAAACATTACAAAAAAAGTTTTTCGCTGCCTCTTGGCCTGTCTGAGTGTTCATTTCCGAGCCTCAATAAGTCACTAATCACGTTTATGTAGGATACAAAAGGAATAGTTTGGTGGCGAGAGGGAAGTCGAGGCCCCAGGCTATGAATTTTGGAGCGCGAGACCACAAAGCGATTCAGTGTGCAGCTGCAGCGCGGGATGGATAAAAATCAAGTCTATAAATGTGTGTTCATGTCTGGCCTAGTCACGTGATGTATAGGTTAGAAAACTGCAGGCCACGAGACCAGGGGCGTCGCCACAAACCGAAAGTTTGGGGGGACAAACCGAGAGTTTGGGGGGACGTAGGCATTCTGAAGTCGATTATTTCCATGCAACGCCGATAGGTGTATTTTTTAAATCCGAGCATTGTAGGTGGACGCGGTCCTGTCTTTCGTGGATGATTGGGACGCAACCCCCTGCCCCCCCCCCACACACACTTCCGACACCCATGCACGTGACCTACAGTCAACAAACTGGACTCCCGCTCACAAATCAATATGTTTTTAGCTTTTCACCAAAGCTCGTGAGTTAATGGTAAGCAAACGTCAGCTGTACACTAAACGATATGTTTTGCCTCAACTTGCATAAAAACGTGTGAAATGCTATGATTACTGAGCAAAATACTTCAGGATAATGTAGATACCAGACTTGTGCCTGGATCCTGAAGTTGGATTTGGGATCCCAGTGGATCCCTCGGTATAAAATGCATGAGGATCTGGGATCCCAGTGGACCCCTCTGCGTAAATTGCATGAATATCTGGGATTCTTCTGGATCCATCGGCATAAAATGCTTCAGGATCTGGGACCTCAGTGGATCTCTAATTTAAAACGAGCCTTAGATCTTGAAACACAAGATGCAGGGACTGACATAATAATTTGTGGTATATTTTACCTGGGTAGCTATGCAGATAATTACCTAGTACCTGCACATTAACCTGCAAGTTGTACCTATTGGCAGGCATAGACATTGTAAACAATTTTCCAATATGATGAAATTAGCAAGAAGTAGGTACCTATCAGTGTGCCTGGATCCCGAAGTTGGATCTAGGATCCCAGTGAATCCCTCGGCATGAAATATGTCAGAATCTGGGATCTTTGTGGACCTCTTGGTTTAGTAGCTGTGCCTGGATCTGGTGTCGCATGTGGATTGGATCCCGGGACAACAGGACAAGCGATCCAGATCTCAGCTGGATCCCGAATTCCCAGGCTCATGTCTGGTAACCTACCTATCACCTATCCGCACATATCCGAGTAACAAGATTGATACCTAAACCTTAACCCTATTCCTGCGGGGGGCAGATATCTTGCCCCCGGTAGTTTTCGCTCCCCGCTTCTGAACCTTACGGTCTTATCTGTCTTTGAAACTTTTCGGACTTTTCCTAAATATGAAAATACGCGTGTTCTGTGAAATTTTGAAAAAAATCGTGGCCCAGCAGTGGCGACTCCAGGGTCATGTTTTGGAAGGTCGTTTTGAATGCGGGGTGCGGCGCATACTTCCTTCGTAGTTTGCGGTGAATAAGCGTCAGAAACTAAGTCGATGCTATGTTACATCATACAATAATCGGATTATACATATTTTGGGGCTAGAGGCGCACTTCACTTCAGGGTACATAAAATGGGAGGCGATATTCTCCGTCAATTTAGGCCCGAACTTCAAATAAGCAAGATGATAAATAGGCGTTCACCGCACCATGGTGCCTCCCAGTTGTTTACCCTGAAATCCGCCTATGTTCATTTGTTTACATTTAAGAAATTACATGCACCACAAAGCCCACCATGTGAACGTTCCGCCAGTCCCAAAACACTAAGGGGACATATTTGCATCAAAAATTCTCCTATTTTTTTTTATCGCCTGAGTGCGCCTATTGATTTTCTTTTTTGTACTTGTCCCTTTCAGCACATTGAAGAAGCGTGACAATTGGAAGCTCAAAAACGTTTTTCCTGCAAGCAAATCGGTTGAAATGACATGGCCCACAAATGACTTATCCAAAAAACACCCTAAATTTTCGTATTTTTGCCCACTGGCCTGCCCATTTTAGAGCAAAAAAGCAATTTTCCTGTATCCAAAAAAAGTAGAAGCCTTCGTCACGACGAATTGAATGGTGTTCGTCCCATCGAAATCGGCCAAGCGGTTCTCGAGATCTCTGGGGGGGGGGGGGCGGAATCTCCCCCCCGCAGGTTAACGTAATTCTGGCCGCCCGCAGGGAATAGGGTTAAAAATGATCAAAGAAAAACTATTTTTGGCCATAACTATCAACGAAACAAATAAACTTATCCTCTTAAGTTTTTTTTAAGATTGCCTATGTTTATTTGGTTAGTTAGATATTTCCATTAGTAATAGTGTGGCTTGTTTTCTGTTATTAATGCGTAAGGAAGTGAAATCCGTTTAGTTTGTATTTGCATAGGTACATACTCATGGGAAACTTTATCAATTTGCCTACCCCCAACCAACTTGTATTCCAGTTATGTTCTGGAAATTGGACATTATAGCATACACCTAACCCGATTTATCCTCCAGCCGCACTTAAACAATCTAATCCTGCTGCTCCTTCCTGCCGCGATTCCCGTACATGAAAGCTAAGCTAAGAAAGCTAAGCTAAGCACTAGAGTAGGTACATACTTTTTTAGAACCAAGAACTGCCACTGAAACCGTGTTTGTTTTATATAGCGAGCGTTCCTGATAAATCCGTTTGTCGGAATATTTGAAGTTAAACAAAGGAACAGCAACCGCGATGTCTTACAAAGTTATGTGTAACTTTGTAAGCCTGAGCGCATATAGCCCGCTGGCCGCTGGCTATAGTATCAGCATGCCGATTGTTACCATAGGACAAGACGTTTCTTATTGTGGTACCCGTTATGACAACGTAAAAAGCTTACTCCTGACGCGTCTGAACAGGTGACTACATCGCATCTGATTTCCCATTTCCGCCCATTAAATCCTCGGGCCTATTTAAGCAATTCTTCAAGGACCGTAAAAAGGTTATCTGGTTACCTACACGCTACACAGTCAACCTGCTTCAACCAACAACAACCCCAAAAAACTGTCCGTCAGTATTTCAGTCAAAAACCACAGTCAACCAGGTCTGCTTAATACTACAGATAAATTACCGATTATCGCATATCGCCCGACAAATAAAAGTACATCACATCATTTTAAACCAACTAAGACAGGCGTGCATTTTTGCATGGCGTTACGAAAAGCTTTCTCACATTTAAGCACTGAGAAGTGACAAATTGGTGTAGTTAAGCCGATAAACAGGGTAACTACTTTTCCCAGTATTCGGCGCAGCAGTACTCACTCGGCTATATCCGTGTGGCGTGCAAATGTAGGCTTGTGTATGTACATACACGAACGCTAACAACTGAACTTTTGCCTCACAATCATTCGCAAAGCATATTTGTTCTGTCGGGCTGTTTGCATGTGCCTTCCATAAGCAAACAATCGTATGATATATAGTATCATACCATCCATGGGCGTCGCCACACTGGGCATACTAGGGACAATTTCACTAGTAATTTGGCAACCTTCCCTATACGTCACATGTTAACGTAAAACATGCAGCCTGGATGTCCTAGTAAATTTTCAGATTCGTGGCGACCTCTTGGATCACTACATATATAAACTACAGTCTACACAATTGCCAAATGCCACCAGCACGTAAAGCATTGTACCGTCTCACCAATAAATGCAATCTAACAAATAACATAAGCACAAAATAAATAAAAAACATAAAACAAAATACACAAAACCCACTGGTCCAAAAATTTTTTTTCTTCCCCCCAAAACAACCTCGTTTCTTGCGTACTCACACTAGTTCCACGAGCCTCCGTATCCTCCTTCTTTCCGCCTGGCTCTCTCCGTGTGTCCCCCTCAGTACCACGTGCTGCCTCCTCCTGGGAGCGTCTTCCTGACGTCCTGCACGCGTCCCGCTGTCCCGCCCACTGCACTGGTGGCCCACCGCGCCCCGAGGCAGCGCGTGACCCGACCGCGCGTCGTCCCGCCGCAGCTATCGATTCCAAGAGAACGCCGCCAACACAGGAGGATCGCCGGAGCGGGATAGCTCTGCCGGCTGCTGCCTCCTGTCGTACTGATTGCAGACAATAAATGGCCGACACTTCGCTGTGCTAGTGACCATGTCATGCCAGCGAGTGAGCTGTCAAACAGGGATTGTATGACAGTTGTTTAGTTGTTGGGTGTCACTCGTCAGATGAGGAGACACGAAACGACTCTCCTCCCCAGCTCGCGCTCACTTGTTTGTTATGCTCTCGCGCTCTCATGCTCTCTTGCTCACTCTCGCTCTCGCGCTCTCATGCTCTCTTGCTCACTCTCGCTCTCGCGCTCTCATGCTCTCTTGCTCACTCTCGCTCTCGCTCTTTCTCGCTCTCTCTCGCTCTCTCTCGCATATCTCCTCTTCGCTCTCTCTCTCTCTCTCTCTCTTCTCTCTCTCTCGTCGCCTCTCTCGTCTCCTCTCCTCTCTCTCTCTCCTCTCTCTCTCTCTCTCTCGCTCTCTCTCTCTCTCTCTCTCTCTCTTCTCTCTCTCTCTCTCTCTCTCTCTCTTCTTTCTTTCTCTCTCTCTCTCTCTCTCTCTCTCCTCTCTCTCATCTTCTCGTCTCTCTCTCTCTCCTCTCCTCTCTCGCTTCTCGCTCTCGCTCTCTCGCTCTCTCGCTCTATCGCTTATCTCGCTCTCTCTCTCTCCTCCTCTCTCTCTCTCTCTCTTCTCTTTTTTTCCCTTCTTTTTTTTTTTTCTTCTCTCTCTCTTCTCTCTCTCTCTCTCTTTCTCTCTCTCTTCTCTCTCCTCTCTTCCTCTCTCTCTCTCTCGCTCCCTCACTCGCCTCAACTCCCTCATTCGCTCCCTCAGGCTTTTGGTTCTCCGTCCAAACGCCTCATTATTGTACTATTATCGCACAGGTGCCTGTACGATGTATCTCCCGTATAAAGCAAAAGTGAATTGTAAGGAAAGGGTCAAGGTCCAAGGTCAGTCAATCAGATCACATTGGCAAGAGGTCATGGCAACCACATGTTTTATGGTTACTTACCTTACGCATACAATTTCGAATGTAGCAGCCATTTGCCTACTGACCCGTTTAAGTTCAATGTCACGTCAAAGAAAGGTACTCAAAATTTGAATTGGATCAAATTTAAATAAAAGCATGTTTCATAACGAGTTTTGTCTCAGAAAGACAGTGGTGCCATTTGTTTTTCTTATCTGGTCAAAAAAGCAAAAAAAGTGTTTTCAAAAATGACGTCATGAAACTCGTCTTCGGCAATCAGTTGATAAAAACAACAAATATTGTTTGAAGTTGATGGTTATTGAACATATTTTGGTGTTTTTAACATATCCTCCCTTTTTAAATATAAAAGTTATTTGAAAGGCATTCTTAATTTATTTCCTTGGGTCAAATCCGAATCTTTGACAAATCCGAGATTGTTTTTTGTACCTCTTTTCATTTGCTATCTTTTGACATCTTTTGATTGCATTTTGCATAAGAAATGTGCTTTGTACTACAGCATGTTAGATTCTAGCTTATATTTGCGTCAAAGTCGTGTGTAATGTAATGACCAAAGGTAATATAACTAAACAAAAATCGACGATATTTAAAAATTATGCACTGAAGACGTTAAATTGGTGTAACATAAGGTACCCAAAGTTTCGCGTTGATAACGCTATTAGTTTTTGAGCTATTATAAAAATTCCTTGGGAGGGGGCGTTTTTGACCCCCCACCCCCCTAGCAACTGGCGGGATATATATATATATATATGCAATGTCTTCAAATATTTTTAGACATCAAATTGTGATACCGGAACCGTAAAGTATAACTAGCCCGTAGCACCCGCCACCCAGTATAATGAGTTAACTACGTATCACGTTCTTGCACTTGCAGATTGTAAACGATTTATGATAAGCACGCTCAAATCATGGCTTCTGTACTAAGTAACCTATAATCTTGGAACTTAGTCGTTGAACAGGAATTAGGAGAAGAAACGAGCGTACAAGACGAAGTTTGAATGTTGCGGTGAGTAGAGTTTCATACCGAATAAAGCTGAAGTATTTCGTTATAATTAAATAATTTATACAAATATGCAAGATAATTAACACGCACATTTAGCATCAGATCAACTCAGGTCAGGTCACCAAGCCACCAGGTCAAGTAAAGTGACCTACCTCCAAAGAAGTGTGTTGTCGTGCCACAGCCATAGTGATTGACAAAACAATTTGTAACTCACAAGGTGTCATCAGGTGATATAAGTATTTATGTACAATTCGTTTATCTCGATTCTATCGTTGGCTCAAGGTCAGGTCGTTTTTGTGACCTCCCCAGTCCTTATTATAAGTCAATTGGAAAAATGAAAACAGGTATAAATCCATAGGAAATGGCTAAATATTACCAGTTTCACCCGATCCATTCTGTGCCAAATGCAAAGTCTTATGCTTAATTGTTGTTCTTTGACCTTTACGAGGTCAACTCAGGTAACCCCAGGTCATGTATGATTTTTTTCAATAACTATTTACCGAATCGAGGTAGAACAATGGAACTTTCACTATTGTATTTGGCTTGTCGAGACAAATCAAATTTTGACAGATTGGACCTTGATCTGACCTTGACCTGACCTCAGGTCAATTAAATTTTGGGATGTGACCTAACTAAGTCACCCGAAAAATGTGATGTGTCTCGACAAGACAAACATAAGTGTGATTGTTTTAACTATAAAACGTATTTCACAATTATGCTTTCATCAAAAGTGATTTCCTAAAACGAAGGTCGAATAGTAAAAAATATGGTGTTAATTTGTAAATTTATAACTCACCTACACTCAAAATACGATTTCTCGACGTGTTTAGTGCACTCGACGACAAGATAAACGCTGGCACGTTATCGTCACAAATACGGCATATGGCGGCTCGCGCCATTTCTTCTTAATGGCCCGTGATTTGTTTAACTATCACACTGCGAACAAACTTGTTTTATTTTAGATACAATGCACGACATTCGTACTCGGTATGTATCAATATATGTTATAAAATAAATATCGATATTAATAATCGATAATAGTCGTAGTTGACCGGGGTGTGAGGATCGTGTCATCACCAAAGGTAATCTGCAACTATAGGCAGGGCTGGATATCTCTTTCTGAGTTTGGGGGATCCAATGTGAAGGGGACCCACCAGAGACAGGGGAGCACCAGAGACAGCATTATAAGGGGCCCCGGTATAGTAGCAAGTCTAGTACTGTTGAACGGGAGGGGAAGGTCAACGAGAATTTGTTAACCGCGGGGGTCAGCGAGAAGTTGTTGAGCGGGAGAAAGTAAATATATTTTTTAACCCTCGCCCTGGTGGGGGGTCATTTTGACCCCCCTGATGTTTTTCCGGAATAGCGGAAAAACGGAGGCGCGCAGCGCCGCCAAATTTTGCACAGCTGTTTGAACATCAATTGCCCACACGTACTGACACAAAAAATTACTTCAGGTACATCCGAGTCAGGTTCGCCGGGTCACCTTTTAAGTGACCTTAGCACTTCCAAATGTTTGTGATCGTGCCAAACGCCACAGTGTTTGTGTTCGAAATATTTGAAACATTGCAGGATTTTCACTACGACTATAAGTACCTACAAACTTGTTTATCTCGGGATTTTTTTGTATGGTGACCTAAGGTCAGGTCAATTATTCTGACGCGTCGCCCATTATCCGTGAATGGGAAAACTAACACACTGCTTCCAATTCAGGAAATATAACGACTGGATCAGCAATTCCTTCAGAATAATGTTGGTTTGGTCTCGTTCTGGATGATCAAGGTGCAGTTGTTGTTCAGTGACCTCTACAAGGTCATTTGAGGTCTCTGAGGTTTTACAAGCAATGATTTGCTAATACGCTTTTATAGAAAGAGATTGAGAGACAAGGCAGTTGACACTTATAGCCACTGTGTTGTCTCGTCCTGGCCGCATCGACACATAGGCAAATACCTACCCAGGTCACCAATGCCTTTGACCTAAGGTCAAATTTTGAAATTGACCTTGAAAGGTCACCATGTATCTGTTTTCAACATTTTTCTTGAGAGATTAACACGATGGTGTTACACGTAATTGCTCCTATCATTATTCGATAAAAAGTTATCAAGGAAAACAAAATATACCAAAAACTGCATTTTTGATCTTCGATGACCTCTGGAGCCTAAACTATTGATCTGAGCTCAATTTTGAGAACAGCCAATGAAATTGCAAATTTAATTAGCTTTCGATTTGTTTTGTTTTTCTGTTTGTTCCTAGCTATCATAGTTCGCGAAGATATTACGGGGTTGTTCGAAGCGAAGTTAAAAAACTGTGAAATTTGACCTTTGATGACCTCTGGTGACCTAAATATTGACCTTAGCTAAAAATGGTCTCTGTAACTTCGAATGTACACGTTGAAGAGCTTTCAAACGCTTTTTTTTCGCGTCTTTCTATCTCTTTTCGTTTTCGAGTTAGAGCGGGGGGGTCATTTTGGACCCCCGCCACTCACCATGGCGAAGTTGTCTCAGGAGGCCCACCCGGGCGCGGGTTAATTAAGTCGTGATCTTTGGGAGGACAAAAACCGACATATTTAATTTGGCCCTCCCAGGCCGACATAGAGCCCATTCAGATTGAAAGGGCAGAGTTAGATTGGCATAGGGACATCTCAGCCTCGCATTGGACACGATGCAGTCTTAAATATACGTTGCAGACCAGACCAGGGACCCTCAGGCCAACAGACGCTCACTCCCTCAGGCCGACCAAGTCCCCCTCAAGCCGACCGAGAGCCCCTTAAAGTCGATCGAGGGTCCTGCTAAGCCGATCGAGGGCTTCGTTAAGCCGACGTAGGCCCCTCGGGCCAAAGAAGCCCCTCAAGCTGACTGAGAACCCCTCAGGCCAACCAGGCCCGCTCAGGCCAAAAAAGGACCCCATGCCGACCAAGTGCCCCCTTGTGACCTGACATGTGACCATATTTCGAAAATTGCGCGTATGCTTTGAATGCGTATCATTGAGAGCTTTCGATCGCCGCCTTGCGCGTCTCGCTGCGGTTATTGGTTCGGAAGATAACGGGGCGCAATCTGCTCCCCCCCCTAGCGGGGCGCGTTCGGCTGGAGACCCCATAACAGGGCGCGGGTTAATTAAGCTTGAAAATATCCCTAAGTAGTAAGTACCTATATGTAATCACGCGTTTTGTGGGCATCGCGGTTGCCCCAGTCTGCATCTGACCGATGACATTTCCGACTGCCCTGACGACCCTGACTATTTCCTGGCTGACGACAGCTTCACCGCACAGCAATGACCGGAGCTTGGTAACCAGTATACAAAGCTCTCAGGTTTGAGCTGTATGTCAAGCCAGGCTGAAGTGATGCTGCCTCTATAGCCACCATTGACAGCTTCCATTTCACCGAGAGTGTCAACACGGCCGCCGCTGCATTTTTGATCCTCGAACTGGCGCATGGCAGCTGGAGCTTGAAAGTGGACAGTGTCAAGCAATCACCTCTGACCTCCAATCTAATCTGATGCAATCAGAGTACAGTTTGAGCTGTGTACTCTCAGCTATGACGCTCGGTGACCCGACCTTTATCGAACAACGGAGAAGCAACAGGTCGCCTGAATCTGTCCGGTGTTTGTTCTCAGAGCTGAGGTCGCCTGAATCTGTCCTGAATCTGTCCGGTGTTTGTTCTCAGAGCTGAGGTTGCCTGAATCTGTCCGGTGTTTGTTCTCAGAGCTGAAGTCGCCTGAATCTGTCCGGTGTTTGTTCTCAGAGCTGAGGTCGCCTGAATCTGTCCGGTGTTTGTTCTCAGAGCTGAGGTCGCCTGATCTGTCCGGTGTTGTATCTCAGACGCTGAAAGGTCGCCTGAATCTGTCCGGTGTTTTGTTTCTCAGACGCGAGGTCGCATGAATCTGTCGGTGTTTGTTCTCGGAGCTGAGGTCGCCCTGATCTGTCCCGGTGTTTGTTCTCGAGCTGAGGCTGCCTGAATCTGTCCGGTGGTTTGTTTCTCAGAGCTGAGGTCGTTGAATCTGTCCGGTGTTTGTTCTCAGAGTGAGGTACGCCTGAATCGTGCCCGGTGTTTTTGTTCTCACGAAGCTGAGTTCGCCTGAATTGGTTCCGGTGTTTGTTCTCAAAGCTGAAGGTCGCCTGAATTGTCCGGTGTTTTGTTTCTCAGAGCTGAGGTCGCCTGGAATCTGTCTGGTGTTTTGTTCTCAGAGCTGAGGTTCGCCTGAATCTGTCCGGTGTTTGTTCTCAAGAGCTGAGGTCGCCTGAATTCTGTTTCCGGTGTTTGTTCTACAAGAGCTGAGGTCGCCTTTGATCTGCCCGGTGTTTGTTCTCAGAGCTGAAGGTCGCCTGAATCTGCCGGTGTTTGTTCTCAGAGCTGAGGTCGCCTGAATCTGTCCGGTGTTTGTTCTCAGAGCTGAGGTCGCCGAACATCTGTCCGGTGTTTTGTTTCTCAGAGCATGAGGTTGGCCTGAAATCTGTCCCGGTGTTTTGGTTCTCAGAGCGGGTCGCCTGAAATCTGTCCGGTGTTTTGTTTTCTCAGAGCTGAAGGTCGCCTGCATCTGTCCGGTGTTTGTTCTCAGAGCTGAGGGTTCGCCTGAATCTGCCCGGTGTTCTGTTCTCAGAGCTGAGGGTCGCCTTGAACTCTGCCCGGTGTTGTTCTCCAGAGAGCTGAGGTCGCCTTGAATTGTCCGGTGTTTGTTCTCAGAGCTGAGTCGCCCTGAATCTGTCCGGTTGTTTTGTTCTGCGAAGCTGAGGTCGCCTGAATCTGTCCGGTGTTTGTCCTAGAGTGAAGGTTGCCTGAAACGTCCCGGGTGTTTTGTTCTCAGAGCTGAGGTCGCTGAATCTGTCAGGTGTTTGTTTCTCGGACGCTGGGTCCGCCTGAAATCTGTCCGGTGGTTTGTTCTCAGAGCTGACGGCCTGCCTGAATCGCCCGGTGTTTTGTTTCTCAGAGCTGAGGTCGCCTGAATCTGCCCGGTGTTGTTCTCAGAGCTGAGGTCGCCCTGAATCTGTCTGGTGTTTGTTCCTCAGAGCTGAGGTCGCCTGAATCTGTCCGGTGTTTGTTCTCAGAGCTGAGGCTGCCTGAATCTGCCCGGTGTTTGTTCTCAGAGCTGAGGTCGCCTGAATCTGCCCGGTGTTTGTTCTCAGAGCTGAGGTCGCCTGAATCTGTCCGGTGTTTGTTCTCGGAGCTGAGGTAGCCTGAATCTGTCCGGTGTTTGTTCTCAGAGCTGAGGTTGCTGAACTCTATCCGTGTTTGTTCTCAGAGCTGAAGGTGCCTGAATCTGTTCCGGTGTTTGTTCCTCAGAGCTGAAAGGTCCGGTCTGAACTGTCCGGTGTTTGTTCTCAGAGCCTGAGGCCGCTGAATCTGTCCGGTGTTTGTCTAGAGCTGAGGTTGCGGATGAATCTGTCCGGTGTTTGTTTCTGCAGAGGCTGAGGTCGCCTGAATCTGTCCGGTGTTTGTTCTCAAGCTGAGGTCCGCCCTGAAATCCTAGTCCGGTGTTTTTGTATCTCAAGAAGCTGAGGTCGCCCTGAATCTGTCCGGTTGTTTGTTCTTCAGAGCTGAAGGTCGCCTGAATCTGTCCGGTGTTTGTTCTCAGAGCTGAGGTTGCCTGAATCTGTCCGGTGTTTGTTTCCAGAGCTGAGGTTTCGCCTGAATCTGTCCGGTGTTTGTTCTCGGAGCTGAGGTCGCCTGAAATCTGTCCTGGTGTTTGTTCTCCAGAGCTGAGGTCGCCTGAATCTGTCCGGTGTTTGTTCTCAGAGCTGAGGCTGCCTGAATCTGTCCGGTGTTTGTTCTCAGAGCTGAGGTTGCATGAATCTGTCCGGTGTTTGTTCTCAGAGCTGAGGTTGCCTGAATCTGTCCGGTGTTTGTTCTCAGAGCTTGCGGTTGCCTGAATCTGTCGGGTGTTTGTTCTCAGACAGCTGAGATCGCCTGAATTGTCCGGTGGTTTTGTTCTCAGAGCTGACGGTGTGGCCTGACATCTGGTCCGGTGTTTGTTCTCAGACGCTGGAGTCGCCTGAAATCTGTCCGGTGTTTTGTTTCCTCAGAGCTGAGGTCGCCTGATCTGTCCCGGTGTTTGTTCTCAGAGCTGAGGTTGCCTGAATCTGTCGGTGTTTTGTTCTCAGAGCTGAGGTCGTCTGAATCTGTCCAGGTGTTTGTTCTCGGAGCTGATGCAGCGGCTCCGGTGACAGTTTCGACGAATACCGGACCGCGGTAAATGACATCGGCTAGAGTGCCCAGCGGTGTCGCCTGGTGGGATGGTCGGTTAACTCGACTGGCCGGCTGGTCTGGGTTTCTATTGCGCCGCGCCGTCAGCCAGCGTCAGTCTGGCATCCATCTCTGCAGCCGAGAGAGCTGTCGATGCGCCGTCCATGGCCGGGAATTGCCGCCAATGACGTCACATGGACTTTTCGCTGTCGCCGACAGCGATCGGGCGATTTTTAGCCGGCGCCGAGTCGGTGGGGAGTCGCCGGATTATGCAGCCCGCACGGCGGTGGGCGGTGGGCGGTGGGCGGTGGGCGGTGTCGGCACATTCCCCGTCTCTACTGACCCGCTGATAAACGAGCAGCTGGTCGGCAGGCGGAGTGGGGAGAGGCTGAGGGGGGAGGTAGGGGAGGGGGCTCAGCGCGCGTCCCAATGTCCCTGATCTACTGACGATGCGCTACTGTTGACGGCGAGGGGAGGACACTGGTAATCATTAGTCCCTGCCGCCCGCATGTGATGATGACATACGACCGGTGTCCTATGCTGAATTAATCAGTGGTATGTGTCAGACTGATACCTTAAATCAGCGACATTGCGTCTTTCATTGCCGCCTTTCCTTCTTGTACGCAGGACATTCGCTCCACAGACAGCCAATTCATTGAAAAATGTATTTTAGCAATGAGCGTGATGTACATTGTACACGAATACAAACACATACATTCATAATATAACAATAACCATTTTCCTAGCGGCACCCTTGACACAGGGCATCGTCAATGTACATGAAATTCATCACTCACGCGGATTGGCTGCGAGACTAGATCCAATAAAAAAACAACCAATCCGCGTCCATGTTACAAAACCACTCAGTCAACACACGCGCACACGTAAATGCTGGTTACTGCGGACACTGCCAACAGCGCTGACGGCCGACCGCTGACCCAGCCAGGGGTCATCAGCATCAGCACCAGCGGTCAGCACCAGCGGTCAGCACACAGCGAAACACCGCCAGTCGACACGAGATAAAACATCCATCCCTCCTCCCGCGACACTCACCCGGCATACCTGAGAACATCCAATACAAAACCAGCCGGCGATGGAGCCACAGCGTGTGGCGATGGAGCCACAGCGCGGTGGAGACGATTCGTTGTGGAGACTCGCTCCCCGGCAGCCCCAGCTGACTGGACTCAGACTCTGGCGGCCCGCTGTGGCCCGCTGTGGCCAGCTGTGGCCAGCTGTGGCCAGCGCGCTCCAGCGGGTATTGCTGCCCGGCCCGGCCGAGCACGTGTAAAGGAGGGATGGCACAGGATTCAGATGGGTAAGTACGGCCAGCCGTCCAGCGCGCACAGCGGATACATCGCACACGCCAAACGGGTACATTCGTACCACGGGTACGCCCGGGTACACTGGTGTCCCAGGTAGGCCAAGGTACGCTCCGACATCCAGGGGTACGTTTGAAAGCTCAGCAGTAATCTTGGATAAGCATTGACACGATGAGTGCACAGATCCGCGCGGACGTCCCTCGCCAGCGCCAAGAGTAAAGGACAGGTCGATAAAAAGCGTGGACCAGACATAAAAACGTCCAATCGCCTGTGTTGTGACGTCAATGAGATACTTTTTTGGATGCTTTTTAGATGTTTTTCCTTTCATCTACAGCAAATGATAGGTCATCAATCGTGAGTTGATGGACCGGTTGCCGGTCGGTGTGGAAAAAGCCGTCACCGAGAGACGATGAGGCCAGGAATCTCGCGGCGAGCACACATACATGGAAGAAGGCGGCGGAAGGCGACCAAAGACGCCACGAGACGCCACCGCGTCAGCACCTGACAGGCACGATCAGGGGGGGCGAGGGGGGACGCTGCGGTCGACACGGGATTACGGCCGGGACGGGGTCACATGCAGCGACATTGACACCGCAACAAGCACGCGCGCACACAGACACACTGACGCCCGAGTGGCACAGGAGCACATCATAGAAAACAGGACATTTGATATTGAGAGCAAGTATCACAATACTCCAGCGCCGTGTCCGGGTCGCCTGCACGCCGAGCCACCATTGGAAACACTGGATTCCGACGGCAAACGAGCCGCGTCCACGCGCCGCACTCCTCGTCGCTGGGTCCCTTTTGATTGCCGGGACGTCGCGCTCGAGTCTGGGCTGGGCCCTTGAGATCATGTGAGGACGGGAGCCTCGGCCGACCGCCGCCAGAGGCGCTAGCAGCGGCCGGCTGGCGTCAGGCGGCGGTGCGCGTTATGTGCACCTACTGCCACTCCCCCGTCCAGCCGGTCCACTCATTGACTCCCGACTGTAATTGTCAGGGGTCGGGCTCGCCGGCCATGATCTTGTGAACCTGCCGAGGAAGAGCCGTGACGTCAGAGGTGTCCAGGAAGGTCTATGATGTCAGACTAGGACAGCGGAGGACTATGTCATGGGACAACAGGACATGGGTATGGTAGCGCGTAATGAATGATATGCCACAGACAACGTCCAACAACGAGTGAACCTCGGAGTTAATTATATAAATTATCATCAGCCAAGACAAGTTCGCCAAAGGTCATCTCATGCTCATGCTAATACACGAAGCGGCACAAACTTCAGACATTAATAATTCAAAAGTGTCATTTAATGACAAAAGTGACAAAGTACTCTCAGCCCAGCTCTTGGTCAGCAACATGTAGTAGATGTGATACAAGCCGCACCCCCAACCAAGCAGTGCACACCGGACACACACACACACACACACGCACACAAACAATCAATGCACATGAATGCCGACAGACAAACAGCGCCAAGGAAATCAATTACAAACAGACAGGGACACCACCACACCAATTGGTCAATCTTCCTCTGATAATATTAATATTAATAATAATAATAATAATAATAATAATAATAATAATAATAATAATAATAATAATAATAATAATAATAATATAATAAAATAATAATAATATAATAATAATAATATAATAATAATAATATAATAATAATAATAATAATATAACAATAAATAATAACAATAATAACATAAAATAATAATAAAAAATAATAGATAAAAAATAAAAATAATAATTAATAATAAATAATAATAAATTATATATATGAATGTTGGTCCACCCCTGTGAACAAAACTCCCTTCTACCACACTGGTTATGATGGTTATTGACTCGACTATGATTTAATCGTTTGGAATTATTCAATCAAAATCCCTTTAACGGAAAATAATTAATTTACCACCAAATCCACCGAATTAATGAATCGTGATTGAATCAAGACCCACATAGAAACAAGGATGATTGAATCAAAAGATTGCTCAATGTTGTTTCAATGATGAATCAAATGTGAATAGATCAACATATGTTTTGATTCTTTGAATCGGAAATAATAATTTCTCACATTTATTATCCATTAATCGGTGTGAATTTGTAGGAGTTGGGAATCAGTGTGGAATTTCAACCACAATGGTTGAACGGCTATTGCATCATTCATGTTCCAAAATGAATCGTGATTGAATCGTTCCAAAGAAGTTGAATCAATAACCAGTCTGCCTCCTAAGTCAGTCAGCACCTAACTCGGTCGTACCTGTTCGAGTTTGAGCCCCAGTCTCTGTCGGCTGCAGAACTCATCGTCATCAAGGTTGGTCGCCAGCTGGTCACTGTACTTGACGGCGTATGCGTACAGCTCGTGCAGGGCACAGTTGGTGTTGAACTCCTGCTGGTGCAGCTGAGGGGGAGGGGGAGGGGGAGAGGTCACAAGGGAGCTCCATACCTTCGGTGTCAATGAGAGCAAATGGGAATAATAAGACGTTACGGTTAGAGATTAATCCCAAATGGTCAGGTAAAGGTTAGAAGGTGGGCGACGAACGATTAAGGAGCAGTTCAAGAGACATATGGATGGATTAGTGTTTAGTATACTGAAGGAAAATTACGTCTCAAGATTCATTATCATGCCATACTCCATAACGCAAACCACGGAATGACGGGGAGCCATAAGCAACGCAACCTCGCATATCATCCTACCAATTTCGCTTGTTCACATAAATCCGCCTAGTTGACAGAATCAGTCCATTAAAACAGATTGGCTCATGAATCGCCCATCAGGCCATGACGGACAGTCCACCCTGTGGTGACAGGCCCCAAACCCCCCGCTCCTCACAACCCAACCCTTCAGACTGACCGCAAGGCGCACAGCCTCTCAAGAGTGACAAGCAATACTCATGGCAATCAGCAGATCAATAGATCAGTAGATCAATCAACCAGTAGATCAATCAGTAGATCAATCAATCAATAGCAGTCAGGCCCACAATGTCACTAAGAAGGCCGCCGATTGCCTGTCTTAATCAGATTAGCAGGACGCTGGATCGTTCCGTACTCGTGAGTGTCAAGTGCGCGGAAAGGGGGTACAAAGGTGAGAAGAAGTGAGACGGCAACTCACCCGGCTCTCCTNGAGACGATTCGTTGTGGAGACTCGCTCCCCGGCAGCCCCAGCTGACTGGACTCAGACTCTGGCGGCCCGCTGTGGCCCGCTGTGGCCAGCTGTGGCCAGCTGTGGCCAGCGCGCTCCAGCGGGTATTGCTGCCCGGCCCGGCCGAGCACGTGTAAAGGAGGGATGGCACAGGATTCAGATGGGTAAGTACGGCCAGCCGTCCAGCGCGCACAGCGGATACATCGCACACGCCAAACGGGTACATTCGTACCACGGGTACGCCCGGGTACACTGGTGTCCCAGGTAGGCCAAGGTACGCTCCGACATCCAGGGGTACGTTTGAAAGCTCAGCAGTAATCTTGGATAAGCATTGACACGATGAGTGCACAGATCCGCGCGGACGTCCCTCGCCAGCGCCAAGAGTAAAGGACAGGTCGATAAAAAGCGTGGACCAGACATAAAAACGTCCAATCGCCTGTGTTGTGACGTCAATGAGATACTTTTTTGGATGCTTTTTAGATGTTTTTCCTTTCATCTACAGCAAATGATAGGTCATCAATCGTGAGTTGATGGACCGGTTGCCGGTCGGTGTGGAAAAAGCCGTCACCGAGAGACGATGAGGCCAGGAATCTCGCGGCGAGCACACATACATGGAAGAAGGCGGCGGAAGGCGACCAAAGACGCCACGAGACGCCACCGCGTCAGCACCTGACAGGCACGATCAGGGGGGGCGAGGGGGGACGCTGCGGTCGACACGGGATTACGGCCGGGACGGGGTCACATGCAGCGACATTGACACCGCAACAAGCACGCGCGCACACAGACACACTGACGCCCGAGTGGCACAGGAGCACATCATAGAAAACAGGACATTTGATATTGAGAGCAAGTATCACAATACTCCAGCGCCGTGTCCGGGTCGCCTGCACGCCGAGCCACCATTGGAAACACTGGATTCCGACGGCAAACGAGCCGCGTCCACGCGCCGCACTCCTCGTCGCTGGGTCCCTTTTGATTGCCGGGACGTCGCGCTCGAGTCTGGGCTGGGCCCTTGAGATCATGTGAGGACGGGAGCCTCGGCCGACCGCCGCCAGAGGCGCTAGCAGCGGCCGGCTGGCGTCAGGCGGCGGTGCGCGTTATGTGCACCTACTGCCACTCCCCCGTCCAGCCGGTCCACTCATTGACTCCCGACTGTAATTGTCAGGGGTCGGGCTCGCCGGCCATGATCTTGTGAACCTGCCGAGGAAGAGCCGTGACGTCAGAGGTGTCCAGGAAGGTCTATGATGTCAGACTAGGACAGCGGAGGACTATGTCATGGGACAACAGGACATGGGTATGGTAGCGCGTAATGAATGATATGCCACAGACAACGTCCAACAACGAGTGAACCTCGGAGTTAATTATATAAATTATCATCAGCCAAGACAAGTTCGCCAAAGGTCATCTCATGCTCATGCTAATACACGAAGCGGCACAAACTTCAGACATTAATAATTCAAAAGTGTCATTTAATGACAAAAGTGACAAAGTACTCTCAGCCCAGCTCTTGGTCAGCAACATGTAGTAGATGTGATACAAGCCGCACCCCCAACCAAGCAGTGCACACCGGACACACACACACACACACACGCACACAAACAATCAATGCACATGAATGCCGACAGACAAACAGCGCCAAGGAAATCAATTACAAACAGACAGGGACACCACCACACCAATTGGTCAATCTTCCTCTGATAATATTAATATTAATAATAATAATAATAATAATAATAATAATAATAATAATAATAATAATAATAATAATAATAATATAATAATAATAATAATTATAATAATAATAATAAAAATAAATAAATAAAAAATAATAATATAATTAATAATAATAGAATTAATAATATAATAATAAATTAATAATAATAATAAAAATAATAATAATAATAATAATAACAATAAAAAATAATAATAAAATAATAATAAAAATAATAATACATAATTATAAAATAATAATATAATATAATAAAAAATAATAAATAATTAATATATAATAATAAATAATTAATTAATAAATATAATAAGTAATAATAATAATAAAAATAATTATAATAATAATAATAATAATAATAATAATAATAATAATTGTGGTCCACCCCTGTGAACAAAACTCCCTTCTACCACACTGGTTATGATGGTTATTGACTCGACTATGATTTAATCGTTTGGAATTATTCAATCAAAATCCCTTTAACGGAAAATAATTAATTTACCACCAAATCCACCGAATTAATGAATCGTGATTGAATCAAGACCCACATAGAAACAAGGATGATTGAATCAAAAGATTGCTCAATGTTGTTTCAATGATGAATCAAATGTGAATAGATCAACATATGTTTTGATTCTTTGAATCGGAAATAATAATTTCTCACATTTATTATCCATTAATCGGTGTGAATTTGTAGGAGTTGGGAATCAGTGTGGAATTTCAACCACAATGGTTGAACGGCTATTGCATCATTCATGTTCCAAAATGAATCGTGATTGAATCGTTCCAAAGAAGTTGAATCAATAACCAGTCTGCCTCCTAAGTCAGTCAGCACCTAACTCGGTCGTACCTGTTCGAGTTTGAGCCCCAGTCTCTGTCGGCTGCAGAACTCATCGTCATCAAGGTTGGTCGCCAGCTGGTCACTGTACTTGACGGCGTATGCGTACAGCTCGTGCAGGGCACAGTTGGTGTTGAACTCCTGCTGGTGCAGCTGAGGGGGAGGGGGAGGGGGAGAGGTCACAAGGGAGCTCCATACCTTCGGTGTCAATGAGAGCAAATGGGAATAATAAGACGTTACGGTTAGAGATTAATCCCAAATGGTCAGGTAAAGGTTAGAAGGTGGGCGACGAACGATTAAGGAGCAGTTCAAGAGACATATGGATGGATTAGTGTTTAGTATACTGAAGGAAAATTACGTCTCAAGATTCATTATCATGCCATACTCCATAACGCAAACCACGGAATGACGGGGAGCCATAAGCAACGCAACCTCGCATATCATCCTACCAATTTCGCTTGTTCACATAAATCCGCCTAGTTGACAGAATCAGTCCATTAAAACAGATTGGCTCATGAATCGCCCATCAGGCCATGACGGACAGTCCACCCTGTGGTGACAGGCCCCAAACCCCCCGCTCCTCACAACCCAACCCTTCAGACTGACCGCAAGGCGCACAGCCTCTCAAGAGTGACAAGCAATACTCATGGCAATCAGCAGATCAATAGATCAGTAGATCAATCAACCAGTAGATCAATCAGTAGATCAATCAATCAATAGCAGTCAGGCCCACAATGTCACTAAGAAGGCCGCCGATTGCCTGTCTTAATCAGATTAGCAGGACGCTGGATCGTTCCGTACTCGTGAGTGTCAAGTGCGCGGAAAGGGGGTACAAAGGTGAGAAGAAGTGAGACGGCAACTCACCCGGCTCTCCTCCGCCAGCATGGCGTTCATGTCCTGGTCGGAGATGGCCGGCATCATCTTGATGTCGTCGTAGTACTTGGTCACCCACTCCTTGTAGATGGGGATGTCCTTGGCGTACAGCAGTTTGCTGGACGGCGAGTCTTTGCCTGGGGGTGAAGATAAGGCGGTGATGAGAAGCCTTCTCATAATACTATAAATGGGTGCTTTAAATTGTACTGACGTTGCAGTGTTTTAGAACGTCAAAGCTTATCGCCAAGCAATGCCACGAGGCATTGAGAAACTGTTCGAGGCTGGGTGACAGCATCCTGTTTGTTATATGATGCATTTCAGAGCTCATCGGCTTCTAAAAACAACATGAAAACGCAAGCCGAATGTGCAAATATGACATATTAAGCTATCTATGATCCGACAGGCTTGCAGCTAAAATGTGTGGCTATTTAGTTCACAAGACGAGCATATTACCCGTACCTAGTTTGTTGTCAGACGTGGAGCATGAATCCATGAACGTCTGAGCGACCACGGACAGACACGAGTCGACGATGTTCGACTTGTGGATGTCGAACACGAAGTTGGGGTTCTTGATGAGGTTCACCCAGAACCGCAGTGGCAGGCTGAAACGGAGAGAAGCGACAGCTTTATGTAAGGAACATGATAAGAAGCAAACAGGCGGGCATGTACAACAACCTGACTCGATGCGACAATGAGCCATAGCACAAACTCGAAGCTACGCATTTTTGCCGATAAATAAGTGCCTGCTTGTCGTGAGAGATTTGTTTTTCTACGATGTGAGTTCTCAACAAACAGGTCGTCACTTAAATAATAAATATAGCTCTGCATACACCCCGTCCCGCGCCCCACCCCGCGCCCCACCCCGTCCCGTCCCGTCTCGCCAGCTGCCCTCCATCCCCGCGCCCCACTCCACCGCTCTCTGTTGTCTCACCTGTTGCTCTTCCACGTGTGCACCACCTCGGGATCCTGGATGCCGTGCTGCATCGCCTGGTCGTCCAGAAAGTCGAACATGTACTTGATGGCGAGCGGCAGCGCTGAGCCGCGGTGTGCTGTGCTGAAGATTGTCTCGAACAGGTCGTCCATGAACTTCTGCAGGGTGCCCTTGGTGGCCAGCAGGCGCGTCAGGTAGATCTCGGAGACCATCTTGTTGCCGCGCTCGCCGTCCCGCTGTTCAGACTCGGAGTGACGCACCAGGTGCCACGACTGCGAGGAGGAGAAGTGGGGAGGGGAGGTGTCACAGGGAGGTTACACATTGCGAGGGCACACGATGGAGGCAAACCTTTAATTCGGACCTATGGTTCCAGATGTTTAAGATTGCTATTTACACATCACAGTTGATGACATGTATGAGAATGAATTTTGCAGATACACATATTCCATAAGAATAGGGATCCATCTGCAAAGTATCGTAACCCTCGCCTTGAAATAGGGGAAGGGGGCTATTTCGCCTCCTCGGGCTTTTCTGCCAACCGTTTCAGGCAGTAACATCAGTCTTGTCATAGCTATTCCTCACCTTGACGCCGTTCTCCTGGTTCGGACTCATGGCTCTGCTCATCGGCGGGCTCTGCGCACCGTACTTGGACGTCAGGTTCAGCGTCTCGTACTTGTGCTGCGACTTGTCCGACTTCTCCGACAGGATGCTCAGGTTGTACAGTGAGCTCTGCCGAGGTACGAGCGTGAGAAGAGCGCCGTCCGGGACGCGGTAGTGCGCCAGCGTGTTCAGCTTCTTCCAGCCGCCCTCCAGCTTGGTGGTGTGGTCTTCGTCGTTGAGGATGAGGCGACCCTGGGTGCCGGACCGCCACTCTGCAGGACGGAGGAGCCGGTCAGAGGTGACGCACACAGAC
The DNA here is from genome assembly GCA_014673585.1 of Semibalanus balanoides. Taxonomy (NCBI): domain Eukaryota; kingdom Metazoa; phylum Arthropoda; class Thecostraca; order Balanomorpha; family Balanidae; genus Semibalanus; species Semibalanus balanoides. The sequence goes on along the minus strand of VOPJ01005490.1, from coordinate 170,303 downwards.
GATACGAGTCACATGTGTGCTGAGGTCTGCGGTGACTTCCGGAATCAGGTGCAGATGTTGGCGTTGAGAACTATGCTATGAAAACCGCCGGGTTGGGCAGGCTTTTCTCTTTAGGTAAAATCTGAATTGTTGCTTAGAGCATGACCATGGATACAAATTCCGTAAGAAGGCAATACCATAGCATATACTCTTTGGTATATCATTGACTGGGCCGAAAGAAGGCTGAGCGCAATTTTTAATCAGCAGCAGCCCCTGACATAAATGACCAATAAGATCAATACTTGATGACAATATTAGTGAGCAGCCTGCTCGCGAAAACTTGTTTACACCCTTACAATGACCCATCTATCTATGAACCACGTGTTGCCGAACCCACTGCCACTGTGTAAGCCAGAAACATCCACATTGACCCATTCCCTAACCGCAGACACTCCGACCCCACGCCACCTCTTTCACCAACATCTACACGTACGAGGTCCGAGGTCCTCCTTGCGCGGCCTCATGGAGAAGGGCGTGGATCTGTAGATGGAGTCGAGACTCTTCTCCTTGGTCTGGCTGATGGAGTCCGTGTTGAGCACGCGCACTGGGATGTCCACGTTGTCCTGGTGTGGGTCCAGGCCGGACACGTAGATGGTCTGTGTCGGCATCGAAACGTACACCGTCTGCGAAGGTACCGGTGTGGGTCAGTACACGACAACATCATGCGGCGCCACGTCACATCATGGTTCATGCAAAACAACTTTGACAGCGGTGGGAAATACTATTAGCTCCCGCTTCCATAGGTGGTAGACGCCATCACCTTTAAAACGACTGAAGTATTCTGTGTTTGTTTCAAAAGACGTCCAGGGCATACCGGCGAAACACCCGAGACTCAAGTGCGCTAGGAGAGAATTTGCCAAGCTCGCAAGCACTCCTGTCCTAAATAACCGCAGCGGTGCAGTCCCGCCCTGGCCACTGTGGCAATGTGCCGGGCTTCAGAACATGAGAACACTCTGACCCCCTTCACCTTCAAATACGCCCACTCCAACTGACCAAATAGGTGAAGTCGATCTGCTGCCGGATGAGTTTCTCCTCGGAGAGTGAGTAGCGGGCCTCGCTGCTGACCGCGTCCACGGGACCCTTGTCCACCTGCTGTTTGATGGCGCGGTACAGCAGGTACAGCGCTAGGCCCGCTGCAAGTCTCGACGCAGGAACCTGTGTTACAGCAGGAAGCGGTGAAGACCACCAGGAAGACAGCATTCTTCGCCGCCACCGGACTTCGGGCCTGAGCCGCAGACACCAGGAGAAGGCAGACGCGGCCTCAGCAAGAACCCGAGCAGAAGATGGCAGTCACGGCTGACAAAGAAACGCGAGATGTTGTGTGAGTGTGGAGATGTCAGATGACTGACAGAACAGCAGAGGAGATGTCAGACGACTGACAGAACGGCAGAGGAGATGTCAGACCGACTGACAGAACGGCAGAGGATATGTCAGACGGCTGACAGAACGGCAGAGGAGATGTCAGATGACTGACAGAACAGCAGAGGAGATGTCAGACGACTGACAGAACGGCAGAGGAGATGTCAGACGGCTGACAGAACGGCAGAGGAGATGACAGACGGCTGACAGAACGGCAGAGGAGAGCGGATGACAGACAAATGAACAGCAGTGAAATCACACATCGAGGTCCTGCAGATACAGAACGATAAGGAAAATGAGTGGTCAAACAACTGACTGCTTTGACAAACTACTGTTATTACACTTCACAATACTAATCATCGCCATTAGTCAATTTCAAATCGTATTTTATGCACAAACCATTGCTACTCTGTAAACTATAGTTAAGGCTACCGAGGCTGTTAACTCCCAAGCTACAAAGTCGAGACGTTATGGTGAGGTTATATGGTATGGTGAGACGTTATAACCCGAGACCGCCGGTGGTATGACGGTACCTTCGGAGCAGCAGTTTCGGGTGTGAGCCGTTGGTCTCGGTGCACTTCTCAATCAGCTCCGAGAGCAACATCTTCAGGATGTCTGTGCAGAACTCCATCCGGGACTGCAGCGTCACCATGATCAGGGAGGCCACGTTCACCCTGGAGGCAGAGGTCAGAGGTCAGAGGTCAGAGGTCAGAGGTCAGAGGTCAGAGGTCAGAGGTCAGAGGTCAGAAGTCAGAGGTCAGATGCCAGAGATCGCCAGTAACAGCTCGACATCACAGCTCACATCAACATTCCGGAGGCCGGCACCACGAGGCCTATCCCCTGGACACTGATAAAATCAGCCCACATTGCGCGACACTAAATTGCATAAGGCCCCGATATCGACAGCGGGATTGCATTCTCAGCTATCGGACGACAGAGTACGGCTCAGTGGCTATCCGAGCCGGCACGACATCCTGAGCTGGGCATTAGATTGGATTCCAGCGGCAGGCCGCCACGAGTCCCCTCGGCGCAGCCGCTTACCACACGTGCCTCGGAAAACAGAGTGACGGCACAGGGAACAAAGTAGCAACTAAGTCGAATTTCGCTCACTCACCTATCACGCATACTGAAGTATCGGTTGCTCTCCAGAGTTCGGATGAAGCAGAGCAGGAACGTCTTGTTGATGATGAGCTGGCCGAAGAGCCGGAGTCCCTTCTCCCTGCGCTGCAGGTCGGGCCGGTTGTTCCACTGCAGCACCGGGTGGTCCTCCTGGCTCGGGAACAGGATCTTCATGCAGTAGGCGCGGTACTCCAGGAACGGGATGCCGATGCCGGTGATGTCCGAGGTGAGGTCAGTCATCTCTGTCTGCAGCTCGGCGAACGCTGCAGACCAGGCAAGCAATCAGCACTGTCAGCACACTACGCACACAACCTCAGGGCATTCTCAGCATCGTGTCACCAATACAACCTCGGGGCATTCTCAGCGTCATATCGCTACCAAATGCATCATAGTAATCGTAATAAATAACACTAATTTAAGCTGAAAAAATATATTCGACACTCCAGCCACCATCTTTGTCATACAACGGCCGGTACTCACCTTCCTTGCACTCGGCGGCCACCCTCAGCTCCAGCACGTCCATCTGCTCCTGCATGTTCTTCAGGTTGCGCGAGCTCTCGGACGACTTGCGCCGGTACAGAATCAGGATGATGAAGACGATCAGCAACAGAAGAGCGCCGCCGATGACCACACCAATGATAACCTGAGGGGCAGGGGCAGACGAGGGGTCAGACGAAGAGTCTTACTGCAGCATCCATAGTGAAGACAGGCGCGAGTGAAAATATATACATGTAGAGGAGGGAAATCACTAGTCCCGGCAAATGCTTTACAGAAGTGCCATTTTTGATGCTTATGATACAGATACAAAGTTTAGTGTTCATACAGTTACTAACGGCTGGCACCACTCGATCGCATTACCTTGGGGTCAACAATTGGGGACGATATCTTGAAGGAACGGTTCGGTCTTAATAGCAGAGGGGGCACCTGGGGGGCACCCGTACACGTGCAGGTCTTGACCCCAATTCGGTAAAAAAAAAACACTCCCAATTGCCATAGTTATTGCGGATGCACCATCATGCCAAATTTCGTTCCGCTCTAGGTTTCGTTCCGCCGCAATGACGGAGGGTACCTGGGGGGGGGGAGGGGCAGCCCAGTCACGTGCAAGTCTTGGCCCCGGTTCGGTCAAACACGTAATGAACGGCCACGTTACGTGCTGATACACCATGGGGTGTAAACCGCTTGCACGTGCACTGCACGTGCACACTGCACCCCGAGTGGTACGGCGCTAGAAATCCCTTGTTGGGTTCTATCGACACACCAAATTTGGCGTCGGTAGCTAAAAACTCCCCGCAATCAGAGGACTCTACGAGCTACCAGGTTTACCCCCTAGGGGGGCACAAAGCGCACCACTCGGGGTCGGCAACCCCAAAAGCGAATGGACCGGAGTGATGTGCATCTGACCTGCGAGTATGTGACCGGGTCGCCCCCCGTTCGACTTGAAGAGGTATTTAAATATGTTTGCAGAGGTTCACGTGGCGGCACGTGGCACCGATCGACCCGCGGCCGGTATCATCGTATGTCCGCCGTTTTGCCGCATCGAACGGTGCCACCCGCGTCGAAATCGGCCCGGCCGTTTGGGCTCCATGTGTCAAAGTGCTCGAGCGGACAAGCAAACGGACAAACTCGTCGGCCTGAACTTTTCCGAGCGACCCCCAGAATGAAATTTCAAAACCTAAAAGCATCTAATGCATGATTCCAGCTTTTACGATGTTGAATAAAAAATCAGGTGATAATTCCACCAACGCTGCGTACAGGTTTAGGGCAAAAGCTGCAAATAGCGCGGATCATAATTCAAGATGAACAGGAACCACCACCGCCACCGCTCATAAATGAGTTGGCACTGGTATCAAGCCCGGCCACATGTGGCAGCACCCGCCAGGCCCGGCAGCCAGCAATTTGCATGTCTACTTCATTATACATTAAATAATGTCAACCCCCCGAATTTGCGCTGATCCAGGCATGAGAACGGCAGGCCTAAGTTCAGTCCACTGCTTCAGGCCCGCCGGGACGGAATTTGGGCCCGGCGCCGGACCTGCAGTCCTGAAATTTGCATCTCTAATCGTAATACATCCAAATATGTTCTTCTCCTCGGCAGTAACTGCGGCCACACAGCAAATGCACCGCCTGAGAGTCGGAGGGGCACTACTCGTCATTATAGGCACTGCATTCAGTTCACAAAGCATCTCCGTTCGTGAAAACCATTCCACTATATCAGCTGATCCGTCCTACTGCGCGATCAATCCTGCCAACACCGTTAATGCATCAAATACTATTTCCTTGTCCGTTTGTCACACCGTTCTCACCATTCATGTTACCAAAATAGCATGTATTGAGCATGTATGTATACGAAATTAAGGGATCAAACAATGACGACATGAGTACTCTCATTGCCCCAAATATACGCACTAACCCCCTAATTTTCACAGCCCTATATTTCCCAAAAGCTTTTCCCTCGTGCCTCGTTATCATGGCAACGGTAAATAAAACGAGACACTCCTCATATGGCTACTATAAAGTCTACCAAGATAACCAATGGTGGTGCTCAGTACCCAGCCAACTGATACCCTGTCTCCAGTTCCAGTATCGCTCGGCGACTTCTGATGAAAGGCTGCCATCAAACGGCGCTGTCTGTTCACATTACTGCTATTCTATCACAGGCCGATACCATCGACCACGGATGAGAGTGTACCGAGTACACCACGTACCGATAGAGGCAGAGTGCCCTCGCCACCGGCCGCTCCTGCGTACGACAGACGGCCGATCGTGTAGTTCAGCTTGTTCCCGATGCTGACCTGTGGGACGGGAAGTAAACAGGGCACGTCAGGGGATGATTTCGCAGATCTTGAGAAACATTAACTCACTTGCTTTACCGGTATAATAACGGAACATAAAAACAGCACGACTATTATGTGAAATAAAGGGTCTCCTCAACAGACACAGAGCGACCGGAACGAGAGGAGAGAGCAAGACAGACGGAAGAATCAGTGAGAGAACGCATGGGCCCTTCCCCCGACAACGCAGGTGATTTCCGGCGTCTAATGTTCAGGCAGGAAAATGACGCTGAATTTGTCAGGTTTAGCGGCCACCTGGGCGTGCAGCATATACTCAATACGGCCAGAGACGAGCTCATATCAGGGGACGACATCCAACGTATACGCGGAGGCTCCATAGCGTGGCTTTATTAAGAGAGTTACGCCATGCTTGGGACGAAGCCGGTGTCGGTTAAATGCCGGCTTGTAACTAAACTCAGGATCTCGCTCTGTGGGGTTGGTTCTCAGACTGGATGTTTTTTCTTCAGTGGCTGGAGGGGCAGTGTGCATATTTTGTTATCGGGCAACGACGTGTACCATCATGGAGCATAGCGAAGACAGGACGAAGATGGAGGTAAACGAACGCGGCTAAGCTATGCGCCAAGGCAATGCGCCGGTGATGCTTCGCGATGTAGTGCTTCGTGGGTAATTGTCCGAGCGTGGACCCTCGAACGGTGCGGCTCGTTGGCATTACGCGCAGTTTGGAGTCGGCTCGGGTTCCTTGCGCTCACACCAATCGCTTAGGACCCGAGAGACTGGGCTACGAGGCGCAAGACTTTCTAACTACACTGTAACCGGGCTACCGCACAAATAACCAGCTGAGCAAAAGATATGGACACCACATGACAATGGGCTTGTGCGACGGGTGCGCTATGCTTCCATGCGAAAGCTGGCAATCGCCTACATTCTAACGCAGAGTCTCACACGAGTGTCAGTATACGGTCATAACTTGCCCTTAAGACATAACATGAGGCGTGACTAGGCAAGAACCGCGGGAGTCAGGTCAATCAGTCAGCAATAGTATAAGAGAAATTAGAGCGGGAGGAAGCGAACTCTACACGAGTCCACACGAATACAAAACGCCTAACTGGAGCTATAATCGGTCGTAGTATGTTTGGGAATCTGACCCTCGGGGAAGATGCATAAAAGCGCCACGAGTCCTCACAACTTGACCTCCGGCCAAGGGGGCACTGATATCATAATCAACCCCACCTGCTTCAGCCGGCTAAAAAGATAACTACTGACAAAATCGACCATTATGAAAGGACCCTATAACCTCCTCACATACGCAAACAGTCAACTGAGCGCCGAAGTAACCAGAACATCGAGACATACATCGGAATGGTGATAGTGACGGTTCCTTCTTTATGGCTTGTAACTATACTATGAATGTCCGAGGTCCTCTTGTCACCGGAAAGGCTTAATCATAGATGGGGTCGGGAATATCAGTTCGAATAAGCGACGCCGAGCTCACATTTTTTCATTCAACGGGCGGACCACAGGTATTCTCCGTGATACGGATCGAACTGTTGAATCACACAGCAGCGGAGGCATGTCCGGTGCAGAACATACCATGAAGCAGCGGAGCCCAGCAGTGGAATCAGACAGAGCAGAATAATATGCGGCAGGTGTAGCGATTGAGGCGCGTGAGGATATGATGAGTTATGTAGGTGTATTTGACTACGGTTACACTGGCCCATGAACTGCTTCTCTCGCAAAATTTGGAGACATAGAACAAGCTATCCTATGTCACGAAGGATGAAACTGCATTGATTGCTTTTTAAAAATTGGGCTGAGCTAATTGTATAAACACACTCTGTCTTTACGATGTAAGGCGTTTCTCCTTTTGGATATCATCCTGTATCGCCCCATTGAATGTCATCCTACAGAGTTAATGATCGTGTTGAACTTTTTTAGCGTGACAATAAGCACACTTGAGAGGGTTTATAATGGTAGGTGATCGATAAGACGCCTTACATGAAAATTAGTCCTTAAGTATTATTTTAGACTATATGACGCATACTTTCCCCAAAGATGATGAGGTATGAGCCGTGCATGAATACGTATGAGCACGAGACGTCCCTACCAATCGATCCAAGATGAGTAAAATACACTGTAGTTGGAGTGCCAGTTACTGGGCCCTCCGGGTCGATGAGCTATCGGGGGCTCGAGAGATATAGGTGGTCGGGTGAAGAGACCTCGCGAGTGGAGTCTGGTCAGGGTGAGTCCACTGATACTAGCTTAGCCTAGTTTATGGCAGTCACCTTACAGTCGTGCTCCTGAGAGTGGTATGTGACAGGCGCGAACAAACACTGTGGATCAGAACGTGACCGGCCTATCAGTACTTGCGTGACAGGAATCTGAGCAATAAACGTGCCAATTAGGCTGGAGCTCATGTAGCAATAGGTGCAAAGGTGAGTCGATAAGATCGGTGATGCAGGTTACACACTTACATCGATATCGCCAAACGAGGTGGATAAAATCCACAATGGCTTGCGCCTCCCCAGGCTCAGGACCACTAACCTCACGCCTTGCTAGATATTCCGAGCGAGCTCTCTCTACACTGATTCCACTTTGAATAAGGCTCCACGCAACAACCAGTCCATTACTTCAAGGTCCGCAGCTAATTTAATCCATCGAACACAATCATCAAAACCTAAACCATCTATGTGGTGAGTTTTCACCAATACGTCTCCTTAGCCTCGGAGAATATTCCATTATCTCGACAGGTAGGAGAGGAAAAGAGATTGCAGGAGGGAGGGATAAATTCAGAGTGACGTGGTAACTACGCTACATGGAGAGGATGACCGAATGACACACACTTCTATTTGGAAGTAAGTGGTATCGATCAAGCAGAACATATTATATATGAAGGTAGAGTATCATACTTACGAGAAAAATTAGTGAGTGTGGAAATAGGTAGAATCATCTAAGTTCACGCTTAATGATTTATAAGCTTAGCAACTAAGATTATTGTTTTCGAGTGATCTTGTACTCTAACTGAAGACCGAGGACACAAGTTCCGCGATTCAGCCTCGAGCTTCTCTACTGACGTCTATAGACGTGGAGTCACAGATTGGCGATGTCCACTATGTATCACTAGGTAACGTGCGCCCGCCTTCCTGCACGTACTGCAGGTTCTCGGGTTTAAAACGCCACTCGCTGACCGTGTATAGGTTTGACCCGCGACGGCAACAGTCTCCAATACCGGGTGTCGCACCTGTGGATAACTATGAGTCGGTGTGTTTTGGCCCTGACACATACGCATACATTCCATGGCACGCCACCGCGAGGCGGTCCTGCTATGAATGGACGGCGTAAGACGACTTTATTCGATCGCTAAGAACCGGTGCTCGAGCTTGGGCGACAATTCTTCGGCTAGAGAGCTGAGTGAACGTCATGTGTGAGTCACGGTCTCTTCTACTCGATGGTGGTACGGGATGTGGGCTACGGTTGGTACGATATTTAACCACGTACCAGCCTCGGCATGGTAATGGGTAACGATCGAAGATCTTTCGGCAGCGAAAGTCAGAGCAATCGGTGCGCTTATACAGAGTCATATGATTTCTGTAGCCCGGAATGAGGAAGCCCGGCGTCCGTTCCAATACTGGCTGTCCCCAACAGGAGTTGGCTGGAAGACCGTGTGTTACCGTGTCGTCAGCAGTCCGCGCGGTGTACTACGGTCCGAGTAAGGATGGACATGCGTCAGAGTGTACCGGTGGGCCCGAAGCGGCTAGTTTCCTGTTCCATTTCCCTGGTACGGTGGAGAGACGGACCCACACAACGGTGGCTTCCCCGTTATGTCAGGAAGAGACACATGCACAGACACACGTCCTGGAGACATGCGTGTCCTTGGTATAGTATCACCCCTCGCACACGGGATTCATATAAACTACTCGCTACCAGTAGCCAAGAACTCACGAAAAGAAAGAGCTCAACTTGGTTCAACGTAATGAGAAAGACGTTCGTATAACAACAAGTTAAGAGCTAGTGACGGAGATTCTGAAACGTGCAGGGGTAGACTTTTCTTTCTCAAATAGTTCGTTGTTATACGTGATATTTTACTGGACAGTTACTCTCATAATTACAGTGTGTACCTGTTCGAATAGGTTTACTACGTCATGGGCTAAATAACTATGAAGACAAAATGATCTCCGACCAGCTGGAAGATTAGGTGAACTTATATCAAGGCACAACTAAACACACATGGCGTGCGGTCGAGAGATAGCACAGAGACGAGAACATAGTGGTGATGAACCCAACATGTCTGGTTGACAAACCGATCACCAACTAACAATCTCTCTCGTCGATGCATTCGAAAACTAAAAAGTTAACATCCGAGTCCTTGGTAAACACAATTCTCAAGATCCAGACTAGAACACTTACAAAATCGCCACTGCATTAAACAGAGCTTAATACCACTCGGAGATGGTAGACTATCTCAATGGTTACACAGCTCGCTTTAAGTCATTTTCTACTAAACGAAGGAACTCCACTCTCGAGAGTGCAAATCTCAATACAGGCTGTGGGCTGAGTGATTCGTGTGCATCCTAGGAAAAAAATAATGCATCCGATATTATGCTATACTAGCTCATCCGAGGCACGAGAAGTCTTGGCCTTGCACAAAACCGGACTCGAATCGCAACTCTCAGCGCGGAGTCAGGCAGCAAATGTGACTTTCTTTAAACGGTCTACTCGAGAGCCATTTCGGCTGAGTAACCTGGATCTAGATAAATACGTACGTCACCGCTGAGAGTCACCCGTTACGTCACGGGACCACTTCGAGCAGATCCGAATTTTATCTAGGAGCCAGGTTGTTAGCTAGGTACCGAGGCGCTCTCTAATTGGCGGCATTGACTCGAGGTGCGATCTGCCTGGGCGACCGTCACCTGGTCGTAGATGTCCAAGAACGTCTTGCCGAGGTTGATGCCGGTGATGGTGATGTTGGTGCCGCCCTCGAACGGGCCCGACTTGGGGCTGAAGTCGTGGATCTGCCGGGCGGGGAATGGTGAGATCATCGTCAGCGTGTTTGTAATAGTGGTGCTGAGACATGACCGGTGTACAGAGCAGGACAATACACATTATTGTATAATGAATTTGCACAAAATATGCGAAGCGTTTAGATTGGGTGAATGGAATGGACGAATGACGTCATAATGACCATTCAGTATGCTTCATTCAGCTGCATTGGACACGAAAGGCAAGCTAAAGTCGTATGGGACATTAATAATGGATTAACTATGACCTTAGCACAAAAATGGCCAAGAACTCCGTATCGTGATATCAGCTACCCAGAAACAGCCAAGGCGAGCGCTGCAAACACCTAATGCAACACTAATCCTCACCGGAAGAATACGCCGAAAAGAAAACAATGGCCAATGACTCCAACAAGCATATCAACCTAAAACAAGGCCCGCCGCGCGTGATGCCCACAATATTCCCTAAGCGAACTCTCTGCGAGTGATGCACATACTGTCCTCAGGTAGACATATCTCTAACATGGGATAGCCCTACGGACGCGGGGTGACGGGACTGACCTGCGCGGGTCGGGGCAGGGCTGGTCGCGGTCCAGCCAGCCAGCAGCCCCGCACGACTCCTTCACGTCATATCTCTAACATGGGATAGCCCTACGGACGCGGGGTGACGGGACTGACCTGCGGGTCGGGGCAGGCTGGTGCGGTCCATCCAGCCAGCAGCCCCGCAACGACTCCTTCACGCATATCTCTTAACATGGATGCCCCGGAACGCGGGTGACGGACGACTGCGGGTCGGGGCAGGGCTGGTCGCGGTCCAGCCAGCCAGCAGCCCCGCACGACCTCCTTCACGTCCAATATCTCTAACATGGATAGCCCTAACCCGGGAAAAAAAACGGGGGTGACGGGACTGACCTGCGGGTCGGGGCAAGGGCTGGTCGCGTCCGCAAGGCAAGCCAGCAGCCCCGCACGACTCCTTCACGTCATAGTCATATCTCTAACATGGGAAATAGCCCTACGGACGCGGGGTGACGGGACTGACCTGCGGGTCGGGGCAGGGCTGGTCGCGGTCCAGCCAGCCGGCAGCTCCGCACGACTCCTTCACGTCACACTGGCCGGTGGTCTTGCACCAGCCGCAGTTGAACTTGTTGTCCAGCGCCAGACACTCCCCGCAGTTGTCCGCCATTTCAGAGCACCGGTACACGAGTACTGCGAGACGACGCGAGAGGTTACAACATGTTAACGACGAGCAGCCGCTGTTCAGTATTCAGTGAAATATACGCTACAACCTCTCTCTCTCCATACCGATTACTTTGTTCTTCTTACTATCATCAGTAGTTTCCAGTCGCACAAGTCAGCAGCAAAGAAACATGATATAAACCAATTTTGACACGTGTCACAGACACTGAAATCAGAGAAACATGTAACCTCAAAACCAATCAACGCCATTTGATGAAACCCAACGCTCAAATGAATCAACCTGCACCCAGTAGAGCTCAGAGATGCTCGACCTCTCAGCACCAGTGACCCTCTCCGGCCCCTCACCTCGGACGTTCTGCGGGTTGTCCAGCGGTTTGCTGCCTCCCCAGATGACGGCGAAGTCGGCCGTCGTGTTGGGCCGCTTGGCGCTGTACGAGAACGTCATCTCGTCACAATAGATGTCGCTGCCGAGCAGGGCCGCCTTCTTGGACGACACGCGGCCCTCGATGTTGAACTGGCACACCAGCTGGCCCGAGGCGATCAGACGCTGTGGAGAGACAAACAGGTCAGGTCAGGTCAGGTCAGGGCAGGGCAGGGCAGGGTAGGTCATGTAAGATCAAACTAGGACAAGTCATGCCAGGTCAGGTCATGCCAGGTCAGGTCAGGCCAGGCTGGCCAGGTCTGACTAGGTCTGGTGGGGTAAATGCAGACCCGGTCAGCAGAGGTCAGCTCAGGTAAGGTCACATACAGGCTGGACACGAGTGGACAGTACAGCTCTAATTGACCGCTGCTCGCTGGGACAGCTCTGATTGACCGATACACCCCTACAAAGCCCGGCCAGCCCGGCTCAGTGCCAGCGCGGCCCTGGCGGACGGAAGCCGGGCGGAAGTGAGCGTCGCGGCGTGACGGAGCTCTCAGCGCCACATTCGTCACGCATCTCGTGAGCCGCGGCCGGCGGCGGGGCGGACACACCCAGGCGAAGGTCGCCAGCGGTGCCGCCGACGGTCAGCGGTGCCGTCGGAGCTCAGTTACACGCTCATTCAGAGGGTGGATAACGGGGAATTCAAACCCCGCTACAGGTACGCTTAGGGATCATAGCAGACACCAGTGTGTTGCAAGTCGGTACCTAGACATATTTGTTACAAGTCAGAATGAATAAGAAGTGGGGTAGTGCTAATCAACGCACAAGTACTTTTGATATCAGCACAGAGGGATGACCCGACGAAGGAGAGAAAGGGAACTAACATCATCTCAGAAGGCCATGACTCCATAGCTGACTATGACCATGACTTTACAACAACGCGAGTTAGCGGGGGTGAGGGGCGTGAAGGGCGTCGTCACTGCAGAGACCACAGCCCCAATAAAACCTCCCCGACACGCCATATTGTCCCGTGGACGGACACAATCGGGTCAGCAGCAGCCTCAGAGGGGCCGACTCAGCCCTCAGCAAGGCGGGGTCCTCAAAGCTCCGGGTAAGTCGGCGTAGTTAGGTCTCACGTGAGCCATTCGGCACTTGCACCCAGCTGGTAAGCCGCAGGATTTTTATTGGAAGGAAACTCCACCCGCCGAAGCAAACATCTGCGTTCCCACGAGCGCTCCTGGGATATATGTCCGAAATACAGCGCAGCATATGGCGATGCAGACGAAGGTCTAAATGCATCTGTCAGTTGAAACGTGCATACTGCAGGAACCCGGTATGGAACCCTATAGGAACCCTATTGTCAACCCGTGGCGATAATTCACATGACTAAAGAATAAGCCACAAATGTATTGTGACAACAAAAATGGCGTTCTCGAGTTTGGATTTGCAGCTCGCGTCCCATAGGACTCACGGAACTGGAATGAAAAGCTCGCAAAAACTTCGGAGAAGTGTTTTATCCTGTTGTCGTGACACAGCTGAATCGCAATCTCGCAATATAAGCACGACAACTGGTCCATAATTCTGCACTTTTATCAGCTGCGAGCGCTATCGCCGCATTTCCTCATTCCTGTTGGCGTTCCTCGATGTTGTGTCGTTCTCTATCCCTCAGTCGAACCCTGTTCTATGTAGATAGCGTGAGCAAACACTGGAAAGTCCGGTGAGAGTCCCTCCCTTCCTCCTTCTTCCTCCCTCCTTCCTCCCTCCTCCCTCCTTCCTTTCCGAACGTGTCCCTGACCTCAACCGTGACCCCGCCCCTACTCACCACGATGTTCTCGACCTTGACCTTGATGGCCCGCTTGCTGCCCGAGGGCACCAGGATCTCGGTGGCTCCGTCCGTAGTGGCGTTGATCTTCGGACAGAAGCTGGGGCCGCTGCGGATGCTGGGGCCGATACGCTGGAAAGAGAAGGGGAAGAGACTGTGAGACACGATGTACACAGAGAAGGGACAGAGAAGGGACAGAAAATGGACAGAAAAGGGACAGAGAGTGAGGCACAATGTACACAGAGAAGGGACAGAGAAGGGACATAGAAGGGACAGAGAAGGGACATAGAAGGGACATAGAAGGGATAGAGAAGGGACAGGGAAGGATCAGGGAAGGGACAGAGAAGGGACAGAGAAGGGACAGAGAAATGACAGAAAAATGACAGAGAAGAGACAGAAGGGACAAAGTGAGACATGCTGTGTATAGAGAGGGGATGCTGCACAGAAATTCAGCACGGAGAGTGAGATACGCTGTATAGAAAAGGGACAGAGTGAGATACGCTGTATAGAGAAGGGATAAAGAGAGGCACGGTTACTGCGTGGGGTTCCAGAAAAGATATATGTCCGACACGGGTTACCCGGTTACATATTTTACAAATAATGTTTCGTAATGTACATGTGCTGCATTATGAAACGGATATAAGAATAGGGTTCAAAACTGCAGTTAACCTCAGCTCCCCCGCAGTCTCTTGCACTAAAGCTATGACGCTATAAGCAGTGACAGTAATTCGAGAACATTCCAAGCACAACCGGTCACCGCAGCAGCCGGGAGTGTTGGCTATTATTGCGAGAGATTTGACTGAGCCGTCAGCAGCATGGCAAACAGGTTTTGGCCCCGTCGTACCAGCCGACCGGCGCTCAGCAGATAAAGCTGAGAAACCAGCTCCCCAAGCTGCTCCCCGTCCCAGCCGAGGGTGCTGAGATCCGACCACAGACCAGAGAGAAAGAGGGAGCTCCGGTGTCAGCGGTCTACCGTCGGAGGTGGAATCCGAGGCTGGGAGGCCGTCTGCGGCTCACAAACGGGATGTTGTTGGCGATTCTCCGCGTTTGCGAAGCTCAGATAATCACTGTTTGGCGTCTCTGCTCCTCATAATGGTCTGATAAGGTCCACAAGCTCGGCGCCAGCAGTCCCGTTACCCTGTTAATAATAGCCCCCGACGGTAACACTCGCATAGCGCGCTTATCAGAGCGTTGGTTCTCACCAGCTCAGCGCAGAAAAACATCGCCAAACCCGCTCTCCATGTGCCCCGTCTGAAGGTGTGAGTGGCAAAAACAGCATTCCGAAGCAAATCTCCAGTTCGCTGGAACGCTCCGGTAATGAACCGTTCGCACCTTTACCTTGACATCTGCACGAACAAAGCGCGAGAGAATAACACTTAACCAGGAAATACCAGTTCCGGTTTAACGGCAATCCTAGCCGGCACAGTCGACCACGCTGAAGCTCTAACTTCCTGTGAACGTGTTAACGCGCTCAGCTGGCGTCTTCCTATTCTGACGATACATTCTTATAACCATTGGTCGCTAGTGTTATCGATGCCCAATCCCCAGAATACGCCAGTTGTGGACTTTCAAAGCGACGCTCAAATTGTCGGGAATCAGTGGAAGCTGGCGAGTTATAGACTCGCAGTGACACCACCACCACCACCACCACCACCACCACCGCCGCCGCAGATCAGCCGCTGCCGGAGCGACTTCCGCAGTTAGTGGGAAAGTTGTGCGACGTCTGGCGGCGCCGGTCGGTTGTTGACGAGACTGGCAGCGCGACCGAGGTCCCGGCGGAGACGCCCCGAGGCGTAAACAGACGCCAGACTCCCCGGACGGCAGAGCCAACAGGCCGCGGGCGACCGGACTGCGGCGCCCCCGGGGCAAGTGACCGGGCTCCGGCGCCCCCGGGGCAAGTGACCGGGCTCCGGCACCCTCGGGCAAGTGACCGGCCTCCGGCACCCGCGGGGCAAGTGACCGGCCTCAGGCGCCCCCGGGCAAGTGACCGGGCTCCGGCGCCCCCGGGCAAGTGACCGGGCTCCGGCATCCCCGTGGCAAGCGACCGGACCCCGGCGCCCCCGGGGCAAGTGACCGGGCTCCGGCGCCCCCGGGCAAGTGACCGGCCTCCGGCGCCCCCGGGCAAGTGACCGGCCTCCGGCGGTCTGGACAGACGGGCAACCATAGGCGACCGAGCTTTACTACACCAGACAGACCGGGGAGTCAAGTCGTGGCCGTAGGTCAGCCTCATGGCGAGACGGTGACACAGCGCCCCTGCAGCGACTACAGAAGGGCGGGCGAAGCATTCTCTCAGAGCCGACTGATGACGGAATGGACTCTATAAATGGGCAAAGCCGCAAATGAGATGGAAATCCCAGCTTCTGGAGTTATCAAACCCAATCGCGCCGCAGCCTTCCCTCAGCTCGCTGTTATTCTCCTAGTCAGCGTCTCAGAAATTGGCAATAAATTTCACCACAGCCATCTACACCATCACAATGCATTGTTTACACGCCCAAAGCCCATGGGTCACCATTGCTGGCGATCAGAGTCAAAGCCGCATACAATACCGCGCTCAGTAATATATTCCGGGGGGCAGGAGCGCGATAGACGGTCTGGTGGCGGCGTGAGATCAGCTGGCGCCAGCAGTGGCGACATGAACAGGCGACGCGACACGGCGGCCGATCAAAGGTGGCGATAACGAGCTAACTATGCATACCTCGTGCTGAATGCCAACAGCAGCGGCGGCATAGATAACCGGTGTCCTTCTCAAGGTCCAGAGGGGCGCCAAGGCAGCGGCAGGGAGCCAGTATCCGGACGAACACAAAGAACGACAGCGGACGACACAGCGGCATGGTGATGGCGATCGGCCAACCTTGCCAACCACCCGGCGCAGTGATTGCATAAGGAAGCAGCTCGACCTTGACAACTGAACTCTCAGCGCCAGCACGACGAGTCAGTGGACGGGACGAAACACCGTGCTCTACCGGCCTCAGTAGCACACACGGCAGGAATACCTCCACACAGCGGTACCGCCACCTCTGCTGTGTCGACCCCGGACCCGGCGGCAGGGGCAGTGAAGCAGCCAGGCCTCAGCAACACACACGGCAGGGATGCCTCCACACGGCGGTACCGCCGCCTCTGCTGTGCCGACCCGGCGGCAGGGGGCAGTGAAGCAGCCAGCCGTGGCGGCGCGGGCGAGCCGTGGCGGCGCGGGCGAGCTCTGGTAATTGGTCGGTGCTGGTCGCGACAGGAGCGCAGCCCGGCGGGCATACGGCACGACTGCGCCTGACACGGCACGAGGAAAGGATGCTACTAGGTCCGACCCTGGTGGGTACGTTACGTATCTCGCACAGTACTCTGGAGAGGAGTATGGTTACAGAGCACCTCTGAGTCCAGTAGATAGAGATATGGTTACAGGGTACCACTGAGTTCAGTAGATGGAGAGGAGGATGGGACGGCAGGCGAAGCAGGGCACAGGGGGACGAAAGCTCGACTGAGACGTGGGAGACGGCTGTGTGACGCGCTCAAAAGACAGGACACTGATCCTGACGATATCACCAGGGTGTGCCGGTTCGACGGAGAGCCGCGGGCTATCGGGTCTACCCCGTGATAAATGCGTCCGCTGATAAGCGAAAGCAGCGGACGGCGTACTGAACAGAATGATCAAATAGGTCATACAGATAATAGACATTGACAGAGGAGATGATACATTAAACAATGGGTTAACGAATCCAGTAGCATCAAGATTACCGATAGATCCCCGCCAGAGATAGCTTGCAGCACAAATTAAGCAGGGCCAAATACGGCCTGCGCTGATGGTCTGGAGCCACTGCGCTATCGATCGTCATTAGCCCGCGGGGGTTACCAAGAGGCCTGACACCGTACATCCTGCTCCGAAGCGAATCTCTCGCTCTCAGTCCCCAGGACTTCCCGCTCTGCTCATCATTCTCCCAGTGAGGACAGTCTTAGGACTCGTGACGGCGACCCTCTCCCAGTGAGGACAGTCTTATGACTCGTGACGGCGACCCAGACGGTATATACCCGTGCGGTCGCTGCGGCGACCCGAAGCACCGCTTCACTGCGCCTGTACCGACGCTGTCCAATGCATCACTAATGCTGGAGACACCCGGAAGTCCCTCAGAACCTCCGCCACTGCAGCTCAGGCCGTCTCGCCACTGCAGCTCAGGCCGTCTCGCCACTGCAGCTCAGGTCGTCTTGCCCGCCCCGCCACTGAACAAAGCGGCCAGTTCCGTCCGACTTCAGACGGGATATGACCAGGTGTTTGACCGGCAGATTGCTCCGCTCCACTGGACACCCGGGCCATGTTCAAAACTACACCTGCAGTGGCGCGTGGTGGAGATTCACCCTAAGCAGGCTCCTGAAGATTCCCATTGCCGCAGCGAGACCAGGAAGCTGTTCGGCCAAAAATTGGCTCAAACGTGAGCCATTTTCGAGGTGAAACTAACCACATTATGACCGTAAGTGTACACAACTACCATGACGAGCGCTAATGTCCATCCAATCCGCAATTACAACCACTAGCACAGTGTAATTATTCCACTTGATCTTCCCAAGACGAACACAATTGCACACTGGCCTGGCACCAACTCGGACTCAGCACACCATGCGAGAGTCAGCGCGGCGCTACGGAGAAACATGGCGATTGTGACACTACATATGTCTTCTGTAACAGTCTACAACACCTCAGCCGGTAGACCAAAGACAGAAAGGCAATACGGAGACATGGTGCACATTGTACACCTTGAGTCCGGTGAATAAGATATAATCACAAGTGAGGAAGGGGCCAACCATATTTGAGCTATGTTTCTGTGATCATACAGATGCACGATCCTTACTTGAGCCCGTGACGAGGAGTTCGTTGCGGCAGTCTCTCTGGCGTTAATCGTGCGTGCAACCGGGGCCGTCCACGTTACCCAGTCACACTGGCGAACGGCGCGCTCACGCACTGGCTGCAGTGCTGGTACCGGTGGCAGTTGTAGAAGCCGAAGTCGGTCGCCACGAAATCAGGACCGGACGTCATGCGCACAGACAGCTTCGCCTGGATGTAGTCTGCGGAGAGAAGAGGTGAGGTTAGCGAGGGTGGCAGACAAGCGCTTTGGTGCGACGCTCGATGATGATGAGTGACGTGAATTCGAGGGCGGTGGGGTGAATTTAAATTGTGTGAAGTTGGGAGCGAAGCTGATCGGTTGAGAAGCTCCTGCTGGATACGATAGCGAAAGATGCGATGTTTTTCATTTGCCTCCGGAATTCGTTTTAATATGCTGAAATGAAAAACAGTCGGACTGATGCGACAGCAAAATGGGACTACATTAAACCAACTTTCCGTTCACCGGCGATTCCTTTTCATCTCAGACTTTTAAGACTGTAAGCTTTTAGCAAAACTGTAAACTGTAAACTGTAAGCAAACTTTCCCGACTCCCTTCATATCAAGCGCAGTAGGTATTTACACAAAGTTTAGAAACTACGAATGAATCTAGACTGTTTCAATCAGGTTCCGGGACCGTTACAAAGGCCGGAGAAAATGGCGCCAGAGTTAGAAACAGTCCACAGGGGGGAAATACGCCGCCAGCTCGGGAATAGCAATGCCGCTGCCGGCCGACTGTTACAAACGACCTACCTAGGACGCACCGCGCGCGCCGGATGGGAGAACCATCGCCCCTTTAGAGCCACCCCCAGTACACTCTGCCGAGCCTGACGTGTTGATTACGCCGAGGCTCGCTGTCGCTGGCTCCGGGGCTCGCTTTGAAGCGTCGTCAGCAGCGGAGGCGGCGGCGGGACCACAGAGAACGCAGCCGCCGCCGCCGCGTCACTGTCAGCGGCGGCGGCGGCTGTGGCGCGTCCGAGGCAATAACGGCTGAATGCCGCGCCGCGCCACAAAGGCCGCCGGCTGGAGTGCGTCATTACTGTGGTAAGCGGCGCTCGGCGCACCGCGAACACGGTAAACAGCTGCCAAATTTGATGTCGAGTTGATGATGATAAGCAGCCTCTGTCCGCCGGCGCGCGGCCCAGCTCGCAGCGGCTGAGAGATGTCCGTCTCAACCCGGCAACTGAGCGGTGCGGGGAGCTACCGAGCTTCCGGGAGCTGCCGAGCTTCCGAGCTGCTGAGCTGCAGAGCTGCTGCTAAGAGCACAGCTCAACGCAGGTCGCCGCTGGCGGGGCGCGGTCGCCGGGCAGCAGGACATAATATGGCGCGTGGTGCACCCTGGGCGCGAGCATAGGAGTGCCATTAGAGCCAAGAGCGCCCCCCCCCCTCCCCCAGGCCCCCCGCTGCCACAGGAAGCCAGCAGGCCCGCAAACGCATGAACGCTGTCAGATCAAAGTCCCGACGTGGCCTCAAATCACACAAATAATGGTCCCTGCCTAACTAGCGCAGCGTCCGGCTCTCAGTCAGATAAGCGTCGTCTCTGCTGCCAGCCGGACCGCCAATCTGACGTCACGCAGTACGGCAAGGTCAGCTGGAGGAAGGAAAGGTCAGGTGGACGACGTCGTCACCACGCGACCCCGGCGGACCACAGCGAGCCCCGCTCTGTGCCGTGCTGTGCCGTGCCGCCGCCGTGCTGGCCGTGTTGCCGTCGTGCTGCCGCCGCGCCGTAGGCACGTCGGCAGCGTCCGGGCGGCACGTCTGGCCCGGCTGGGACGTGTCGGCCGGCAGCGGACACTCAGCGCGTTACGAGCCGATTCGAGCCGATCCCGGCTGGTTTACTGGCTGCAGGTGAGCACCGGCTGGGCAGTGGTGGAGGGTTCCGGCTACCGCCACGCTGCGTCAACACTGCCGGCCACGCCCACAGTGAGAGAGTACTGCAGGGAGAAAAGACAGGCAGTATGTCCAGGAGGCTTGTAAGGTGTTACTCGCTTCAATTATCTGGACTCTGATAAGCCGACAGGCTCCTCTTGGCTCCTCTGCACTCCCATACATAAACTCTCCTTGTCTCTCCTAGATTCTCACGAACTATTGTAGACGCGCCTCGACTCTCCTGGATCCTCATTAACCTATATAGTCTCCCCTCGACTGCTCTGAACTCTCATGAAACCCCAAAGACTCTCCTCCCCCTCCTGGATTCTGATGACCTCTCCAGGGCACCTCCTCTGTCAACCCTGTCGATGATGTGACGAGTTTTGATGAAGCGATATGAACGCCTCGCCGGCGGATATATGACCCGGCAGTGTAAACGGAGCAGGCGGCGTACCGTTTGACCCATCGGTGACTCACCGGCGCCAATACTGACATGGAGTCTGCAGATGCATATTGCAGATCTGGGACACGACGGGTGACGGGGACCAGATGTCGTGTCAGCGAGCCTCATAACATGGTCGACCAGCCGCCGGGGACCGTTCCGTTCGCCGGCTACCCCACTGCTGCCTCCTTCTCCAGATCGCATTCCCGTCTCCCGTTTGCACTAGTTTCTCGGTACTCGCTGGTGCCTGGTTGTTACTCGTCGGTAAAAATTGTTTGGAGAAAGGCATACAGGACTCGACGACAAAGCGAGCCCAAAAAATGCCGCCAACATGGCAGTAGCGACCAGTCTGGACATCACGACTCCGGGTCGAAACATCAGGGAAACTCGCCACACCGGACCCCACCCGGCGTCATACTTCGGAAGGCCGAGGCCTTGGCGTGCCTCATCGAAAAGCTCGCACCATCACCGCAGCTCCCAAAGCCACCGAGCTGCGAAGCTCTCTCACAAACACGCCGGCGCTTACGAGCGCGCGCCTCCCAACGACACTAACGCGATTCCGAACTTTGAGACATGTTTGTCGCCGCGCTGCAGGAGACATCCAGGCCGCTTTCCCCGGCCGGCGAGATTGAAAATCGTCCGCCAGCGTCGTCAACATTCGCCTCGGATCGCTAACAGCTATGGCGGGGATTCGCCTGGCAAGCTAATGGCTGATTGGCGGCCAGCAGAGCGAAATAAACCCACCCCGACACCTGTGGCTTTCTCAGACGGCCAAGAAAGCCGCCCCGCCGCCCCGCCAGCAGAGCGAATACACGACGCCGAAATAGCTCAGGAGTCTGGAGCGACCGGCACGTGTTTATGAAGCTGGCATTGGTTCTACGTGACATCAAAACGCTCGATGCGTAGCCTTTGAAGACTCGGCGCCGAGGCGCAGCCGCATTACTAACTTGCCCGATTTTTCGGCGAGGAGCGGACAAAGTTTGCAGCGAGCGGGAGGCAGCGGCAAATCGGAACGGCTCGGTTGGAGTCCCCTGGGCAGGCGCAGTCGACAGCGATGGAGATGGAGACTCCGAATAGTTCGGCGGCTGAAGTAAACAACACCGCCGACCAGTGCAACGATCTGCCCGCCGACAGGGAAGCGACCGGACAGGAAGACGAAATGGTATTAGCTGAATCACTAAATCTACAAACACCGACAAATGTCACTTTATAAAATAACGGACAAAAGGCAATCGAAAGTGAATGTACGAAATAACGTCCTTGGGTCTCTGTCCTTCGATAACACGTTCTGTTGGCGCTTTTTCATCGCATAAATTTACAGGTCGGCTCCGTCCTCGCAGAGCCTCGCTTATGAAACTCGTTCCCAGCCGTCCCGGCGCCGCGCCGCTGAGGCTGGACGACACTCGGCGACACTCGGCGACACTAGGCGACACTCGGCGACACTCGGCGACACTCGGCGACACTCGGCGACACTCGGCGACACTCGGCGACACCAGCGGAGAAGCGGCAGTCGGCGACACTGCAGCGGCGGCGCGACAGTCGGTGACACCAGCGGCGCGACAATGGGAGACGGTAGTCGCCGTAAATGAGTCGACGCAGTGGCGCTATCAGGCCTGAGGGCGCCGTGTCGCCGCGACAAATTAGAGCGGCTCTGCACGATTGAGCCATAGCGCCCGAGACTACGGCCCATTGCGTCCTGATTGCCTTATGTCGCACTCAAGCCACTGGCAAATGACAACGCCCGGCGCGCTAAAAGTATATCAGCTGAATACCCTGCTTTCAGATAGGATGACAGTGCATTTACGCTGCTGTATACCTAAATAGGACGGCGACACTGGCGTATAAATTATATGCCGGCGTTGACAGGTTATTTATGGCGTATATGTCGGCATGTTTACAGTAGGTGCATTGAGGGTGGAGCCGACAGTCATGCGAAATTAACGTCATATATTTTTACTATTAGCGGTACAGTCATTAACAGAAGAAAAATGATGACAAGCTTGTCACAAGTTGCAAACCTAGGACAAAGGACAATGTTGTTGCAATTATATCACAATACTATGAAAAGCGCCTACAAAAGGAATGTTTTCAAAGAAAA
Organism: Semibalanus balanoides; assembly: GCA_014673585.1. NCBI lineage: Eukaryota > Metazoa > Arthropoda > Thecostraca > Balanomorpha > Balanidae > Semibalanus > Semibalanus balanoides. The sequence continues at coordinate 147,347 of VOPJ01005490.1, read as the reverse complement.
CTGTCAGTCCTATGGTCATGGGAACCGGAAACCCTGAAATCTTTCCCCCACCTGCTTTAGGCGTGTGGCTCTCAATGATAAGATAACGGTTGATAAAAATCATAATACGCTATGTAGCTGCGCTGTCCTTACAATAACTCAAGACCAACACAATAACAACTACGAACAGTATACCTTCCTATTAACTCAGTTAACTTGTATGAATCGTATGAGAACATCTAGGTATAAAAAAAATCCAAATATATATATCTCTTTCACAAACTGCAACATTAGGTGACTCTAATCTATCGGAAAGTGGAACAGATCTCAGCATGGCCACTGTCCGATTTCTGACCAGCAGTCTCACACTCTACAGTAAGAAAGTGAGCCACCGGGTAGTCTCTTAGCGCCGCCATGAGAAGTGTATTATTAACCTATTTATAAACGACGCAGCCAGCGGAGGTCTGCGGGATCTCTCAGACTGGGTAAGCTGTGACGGCGCAGGTCAGGGATCACCGAGCAGCTGAGCGTTAGCTCATTTTGTAGATAAGACTAAAACTCGGCACCGTGGCGGACCGGGTCAACTCACCAGATGGGGCGGTTTTTCATCAGGGAAAGCGCGCGAGTAGCATGATAGAGCCGGGAAGCATAGAGATTGGGAAATGCTAACGGCAGCTAGTGCAAGTTGAGGCCCGGGTACTGGTCATCCCAAGAATAGGCTCACTAGAGTGCCGCCGCTGCACTAGGTACGCGTTTAGCAAGCCGAGCTATGCTGGCCGAGAGGAATGCACAGGAAAGGGAGCACATTATATTACGTGAGGGGCTCGTATTGGTGGAGAAAGGACGGATGCCCTGTTCTCTCTGTTGACAGAGACTTACGGAAGAAGCGTGTTGTACCTCGAGGTTCTTCCCCAACACAATAAGTATAGGTGTTAGGGGTCCCACCGGCAACAACACCCTGAGCAGGAACAGGCGAAGCTTAAATATTAGTGAAAGGAAGCACTAGGATGTGGGAGAGCCTACCTGACGAATGCACGACAGCGGACGCCAGGTGCTCTCTACCCGAATGAAGGCTATCCCAAGGAGATTGCACAAACAACTCATCACAGTCGCACAGAAGTCTGATAGTGTGCATTTGCTTGCTTATAAGTCCTCGCGCCTATTGCTAAGCTGTGTCTTGCCTGAAGTCTTCATAGCTTGCACAGCGTTGTGAGAGACAAGCATAGGCTAGTAGCGCATAGGCCTTGCTTGTGAATCCATGTATCAGAACGGGAAGCATTGACTTGGTCAAGGTGAGGCACCGCCCGTATCAATGGTCCAGAAGTCGGGAGCTGTTGAGGTCAAATTGTTGCGGCGCTCGACTAGGTTTTACTACAGTATGTTACCCGACGAAGCTCGTCGGCGCGAGAGGAGAACTGATCGTGTTATACAGCAACGGTGAGTCTTATACGCGATGATCCGCTCCGCATCGGACCAGCCATTTGTAACTGCCACCAGGTGTAATGCGTTTAAATGACGTCCACAGCCGGCTCCGGGCCGTCGGTGAAACGGCTCCCCGACTGGAGGCCTGTGCCGTCCTCGCGTGTCGCGTCTCCACCGGCTGCACTAGTACTCAGCCAGCATCGAGTCAGCGCAAAGCGATGCCTATAGCCTACCGCGCAGCGCCGCGCGCTACGGTCCCACTTCGAAAGGCAATTACCTGGCACGGCACCCATGCACTGCGTTGGCCCCGGGACATGTGAGCCAGCCCTCAGGAACACAAACTCCACCCTCCCATCTAACCGCGCCATCCAGCACAGAACATGCCCACTTAATTCTCAGCTCCAAATACCATATGGTCTCGACTGCATACATACATATACGCGCACATCGAGCAGAACATTTAACAAGGTCCGGAAGAGTCCCCGAAGAGTCCCCGAAGAGTCCCCGAAGAGTACCGATGAGCACTGACGAGTCCAGTGCGTATGATGTGGTAAGCACTAGGCAGCCCAGACAAAGAATATGACAATGTGCGGTCAGGATTTACTGTGACGTCACATGTTTTTTGCCATCACGCCACAGGAGTCACAGGGCAGTGACACCACGTGACTGACTCACTACTGTTCACCGCCACCCCCAGATATCACGTGCTGTCAGGCGGCGCCCACTCTCTTTCACCTGAGATCACGGCCCTACACGCCCCCGCCAAGCCCTTCCGCTTCGGTGCCGGTGCCCGCCTTCCGGCCGAAATACTATGATATCATCTTGATAGTCCATTCAAACCACTCCTGCCATGTCTCCGTGCCGGATCACTTAACGCTTTACTCGTCCGGCTAAAGCAGTGACTCAGTGAGACAGCTCCTCAGTGAGACATGGCCTCGTGTAAGGACAGGTCGCAGCTGTGACGCGGTGCCCGCTGCGCAGTTGAGGGCTGACCGCGCCACGAGGCCGCCGCGGGACCGTACCACCACAGCACCACATACCCTGGCGGTGACACGGCGACACTCGAGCCAGCTCTGATTCAGCCGCGATCGACACCCGGCACCGGCAACGGCACAACGCGGTACATTCCGCCGCACCAGCTGCGGCCGGCCGCCGACCACAATCCGTGTACGGCCACTCACCGATGAAATTAAACATGAGCGACGAGTGTGATAAATGTCATGTCCGACCGCGGCTCATCATCGCGGCCGTGGCGTCTCTGGCTGTGGTGTGTGGCAGCTGTCAGGAGAGTGACTTCCAGTGTTTAGTCGGATGGTGTGGTGGACAGGTCCGGGCCTCCGGTGGTGGGGTGATATACAGGCGTTACAAGGGTCCACACCACGTGACACGGGAGGTCACGTGGGGTCACGAGTCTCCGTGGGGTCACGAGTCTCCGTGAGGTCACGAGTCACCATGACCCTTCGTGGGGCGGCTGCGTCGCAGAGTGCTGACGTCTTTCAGGGGCCAGCCGCGCCTAGCTAGGCAAGGCCTAATCCGTGCAGTATGGAATGTGTTTGCCGACGCTGGCAATGACTCGCTGGCTGCCGAGTTGGGGCGTCTGCAGCTGTGTTGGGGGCGACCTGGGCGGCAGAGGCGGCTGTAGAAGGCAGCGAGTGCTGCCTTCAGCCGGCGGGGCGGCGCGGTGATCACCTTATGTGTCCGCCCCACAGTATTCAATCATCCTGGCCACCCGCGAAGCCAGCTGTGTGCCACTTGCATCGCCCATTCACGCTCCCTCCACCACGCCGCCGCGGAGAAAGACGGATGCAGATCAAGGTGTGAGCGCAGCCATACCTTCACCAGACGCACGCAGCGCAACTCGCCCGCAACGACACGCACACAGCGAGACGCACGCCGTCGCTGCAATCAATGCAGGAAGTTGCTCGTCTCGGCTGGCTGCTACAATTCCCACGCAGCTCGGCACGGCGCGGCGACGGCCGGTCTTGTCGGAGCAGACCGCAGCACAAAAACTCACGGTGATAAGAGTCTCAGCACGAGGCTGCTTCGTCTGAAGAGAAGCTCGCACGCAATAACGGTACAACGCTGGACGACTTTCCTTGGTCGGTAGAGTCATTACGTTGAGTCAGCGAGAGGCCCTCGCCTGCTGCAAAACTGACGTCATTTTCTGACATGCTTTGGTCATAGCTCCGGAGACTGGTCCTATTCTTGATCGGTGGATATGGGTAATTCCAGACGAGCCTTTGGTCATTCGATCCGCAACCGGTGCCCAATAAAGACGGGATGATGCAGGGCGTGCCGTTCTAGACACGCGAGCGTGATGTGGAGGGGTGCAGATAGCACTGAGGCTATCCCAGTCTGGGCGCTGTGGTCCTGTGTGAGCAAACGGACATCCCGAGCAGAAAACACACTGAACATTAACAAACTAACACCCTGAACCTAAGACTGGGGAGAACGCACTGGATTGAGTGTTGACGTCTACACATAGAAACCAACAACCGAACAAAGGTGCGGAACGCACGCTGCCCGGTCACGGACATCTCCCACTCGTACTCAACATAGCAGCTGGGTACATAGCGGCTGGTCCTGTACAGATCTACTCACGCTGTCCGGCAGGGATGGGTGGCAGTAGGTCGGTCCGCGGGGTGCCGCACTGCAGCGCGTCAGGTCCGGTCTGGGTGGCGTTCGTGATGAGCGTCCTGCCCATCAGCGTGAAGGCGCACAGGAAGCTGCCCGACTGCTGCAGCTTCGGCAGGTTGTTGATGGTCAGCGTCAGCTGTGGAGAGAAGCAGCTTCGTCAGTGACATGGGTGGAGACTTCGCAGGGTGACGACACAGGTCATTCCCCTGGCCTTGGCAGCGGATCATCACGTAAAGCCCAAACTGGGAAAATGTTTCTCACTTCCCAATCAAACAAAGAGCTGTATTTCGGGTGCAGGTTCTTAATTTCAGCCAGCTCATGATCCGATTTGGGAAGGTCGAAGGCATGCCTCTGCAAGGTGAGGCTTCGTGACGAAAGGAGTTTTGTATCGCTTCATCTTGGAGATAACGCAAGTCAGAACGACTCATTGATCGAAAAACTGTTCAACTAGACCGGGGCTGATGACCTCAGCCGCACGAATATACCGCTGTGACAACTGAAGTCATTGACAGCTTTTGCGAGGCAAGGCAAGAGGCCTCACAGTCGTGCCAGTTCCATACAACAGTAACTGCGTCACAAGGAAATACCGCTTTCCTCCCCTCGAGATCGCCCGGGGCGAGCACGACTGGACTAAGCTCAGTATCCGGGCAAAATACGCCCAGACAGGTCTCTGGCACCACAGGTGGTCAACTTAGACAACAGACAGTGACACTGGGAACGGACGGGGAACATGTGGCGAATACTGGGCAGTGGGGGTGGGGGGTGGGGAGTGGAGAGTGGAGAGTGGAGAGTGGAGAGTGGAGAGTGGAGAGTGGAGAGTGGAGAGTGGAGAGTGGAGAGTGGAGAGTGGAGAGTGGAAGAGTGGAGAGTGGAGAGTGGAGAGTGGAGAGTGGAGAGTGGAGAGTGGAGAGTGGAGAGTGGAGAGTGGAGAGTGAGAGTGTGGAAGTGGGAGTGTGGAGTGTGGAGTGGAGTGTGGGGAGTGGGAGTGTGGAGTGGGAGTGTGGAGTGTGGAGTGTGGAGTGTGGAGTTTGAGTGGGAGTGGGGAGTGGTGATTGGGCAAGGGGCATTGGTTAGTGGCAAATGGGTGCTGGGTGAAACGAATGGCCTCAGTCGCGAACGATCGCGTCTCTGTGATCCGCGCACAGAGCCGAGCTTTCATTCAGCGGCCTCCAAAAATTTTTGACAGCCAGCCCTGATAGCAGGCGGCGCGGCCAAGGGTGCGTGGGTAGCGGCAATGGGGGACAGATAGTGGGTAATGGTTAGTGGGTAGTGGCCGTGGGTATAAGGTAATGAGTAGTGGGAGGACCCCGAGGGGGACCCCGAGGGAGGGGGTCCCACTCACAGAGGGTCAACACTGAGAGTGAGTCATCCTGTACGGCTCGGCCGAGGGAGGAGCCATGTTCACTGCACCACCGTGCTCCAGCCTGCGTTAGACCCGCCTGTCTGAGTCAGCAGCGACGGCTCGGCTCGGCTCGGCTCAGCAGCACGGAGTGTTTATTTGGTGTCCGACAGACACACATGACGAAACGGCCACCGATGGGGCGTGCGGCCAGACGGGACACGACCTTGGCTACGTCATCAGGGTCACAGAGGGGTTAGTCGGACAGTGACCTCAGTCTGACCTCAGACTGACCCACAGAGGTCAGACGGACAGTGACCTCAGTCTGACCTCAGACTGATCCGCAGAGGTTAGACGGACAGTGATCTCAGTCTGACCTCAGACTGACCCGCAGAGGTCAGACGGACAGTGATCTCAGTCTGACCTCAGACTGACCCGCAGAGGTCAGACGAACAGTGACCTCAGTCTGACCTCGGACTGACCCGCAGAGGTCAGACGAACAGTGACCTCAGTCTGACCTCGGACTGACCCGCAGAGGTCAGACGAACCGTAACACTCCTCACCTGACCAAACACTGACCCATCAGTCCAGCTCAGTTGACTGCCGGGTCATCAGGAGGTCAAGCAGACCATGACCCGAGCCTGACCTCAGGGGTCGTGCTCTCAGCCCTCCAGTGGTCAGAGGACTGAGGGACACCAGAGCAGACGGACCAGACGGTCTCCAGACCGATATACAGACCGATCCTCGGATCACGGATACAGGTCAAGGCGCCTCAGCGTGGGTGAGTTTCTCTCTTTTCGGCACCACCCCCGTCTCCCAGTCTGGTCATTCCTAAAGCATTGCATCAGACGGCAAGCACCCGCCAGCCCTTACTTGCAAAACGGCAAACATCGAAACATGTGCAGCGAATTGAGCACCGTGCAACTGCAGTCGGGTGCGAATGCAAAACCTTGTAATCGAGAGTTTCAAAAATCCTCTACAAGGTGATACGGGGCGTACATAACAACCCTATCTCACGATATCACCAATTACTAATTTAAGTCTTTGTCTGCCTCCTCGAAAACATCGCCTTGCGTGCTGGACAGTGCACAACAATTCACAATTGGCCTGTCCGGGGTATCAACACGGCAGCTAAGCTGCCTTTGACAGCCGTCCGAGAGACCGCGGCAGAAAGTGCTCGCGCCGCGCTACTCCACTAGACCTCATGTCGCCTGCGCCAGTCGCTAGACCGGGTCTCACGTCGACTCTAATCAGCCACCGGGGCGCTCCGCTAGAGATAAAGGGCCCCGGGATGCACGTGAGAAGAGTTTGACAGTACTGGACTTGAGTAAAGCAGCCTCGTACCTCGAGGGCCGGTGTGGGTTGGCTACAACGTGTGAGCACCGTGACGTGATGCGCCCCAGGGCCCTACCGGTGGTCGCTCCGCTATAGCTCTCGCGCGGAGGGCGGCGAGTCCGGCGGCCTCCGTCATGTAAAGTTATCTGGGAAAACTGTGTATTGGACTTCAGACTTCGGGACACTCTATGACATAAAACAGCCTATTGGTATGGTGCACGTGTCGCACCGGAACGCTTCCGAGTCCCTACCCACCACAAAATCCGTCATCTCGAACTACGCTCGCCTCTCCTCGTCATGCAGCACGTAGCCTCCTTCTTCACTCTCCCTGCTGCTCTCGACCGACTCAGAACAAGTTGTTATCTAACGTGTAGTGCAGCAACGTATGCGTAAAGATCCGACCATAAGACACGAGAGCGACCAGAGCTCGTGCGCTATGATTGTCGGGAGCCATTTGAAAGTCGCTGTTCCTCTATAGAAAATACATGAGTGTACAAGCAGAGTCTTGTTACACAGACTGATCGTGTGACTTCGTTATTGTAAATTGAGTTTTGTAATGTTCCTCGGCTTCTCATCTGAGGACGTTTCGGCTTGTTCGCAAATCATGGCACTAATGGACGCGCAATGTTACACTCGACCTGTGGCGATGGTTTCTACGCACTTTTCCTATCCAACCCAGAACTACTGCACTTAACTTAGGATTTAGCACAGGGGCCAACTAAGGTACGTTGTGGGTGTAGACTTTCCCTTTGGGATTGGCTCTGTCGGTTCGCCGTCAAAACCGACTGCACTAAGGACACTCCGCATTGCTATCGATCCTGAGAGGTGGGTGACGCGCGGTAGTCTGTACGCGAGCAGGAGGCTAAGTATCAGATGGGCATATTCTGGGGGACGATTGTCCCCATCCTCTCGATCCGACGGGGCATGAGATTTCTGTCGCACGTCAACATCTTTGGGCCCAGAGGCGTTGCCCAGCGTGCTGTCTATCCGGACACCTCTTTGACGTCACCTCGTGGGGCGTCGTTCGAGAGTGGGCTCGACAACTCCAGAGATAGCTGGTCCAGCTACGTGAACGATTCCGGTAGCGCGTCACGTACCTTGGGTTCGATACTTCGCTGTGGCGCGCGGACAGGCCGCCTGTCATTACTGTGCCAAAGTCCAAGGTCTCAAATGCTGAAACAGGACATCTGCCGCGCCCTCAAACCGGCCACTATGTCCAGCGCGGCTTTTGGACTGTGTATCCGTCCGCGAGTGTGGACCGCGTCGCTGACGATCCCAGCTGTATGTGACGGATTCGGTACCATTGCGGTCTGTCTTTGACTCGTCCCCTGTAAGCTAAAACTTCGGAATGTTTACCGACTTTCTCAACTCCAGGCGCTCTTTGGGAAGGACTCACTGGAGTGGTCAGTTGGAGGCGGTGGCGGGAGAGACCATGGCGAGAGCGCTTGATTGAGGTGCTGCTCACGACTATCTCTCTGGACGCTGTCGACGGCTGAAAATCGGGGACCGGCTCTCTCTGTCGTCGGCCATGTCTACCATAATGATCGAATGAGGTCTTATTATCGACTTAGTCGAGAGATCTTATGTTCGTGTGTCTGACAGCGGAGCAAACGCGCAAATTGCGGGAGCACTGCCTGGGGAGAGCCCTTTGTGCTAGTAGTCCCAAGAAGCGCGACGACGCGTAGTATCCGCCGAACTGGAGAGTCTCTCGGATTGTCGTTTGGTCTCTTTCGAAGCCTCTGGTGACAGGCTGTCGCCGAGCGGTCACGAGCGAGGAACGCGTTTGAGCCTAGGTCATATCACTCCATCCAACGCTAGCTCCCAAAAGAGAGCCTCGCAGCTTTTTTTCGGGAACATGGCTCTCCACTGCCCTTAGCGCGCCCACTCGTCGTCTCTCCCGCGCTTCAATCGAATCTTCGCAGTTGCAGAGGAGAGACCGGCGCAGGGACCAGGATTCCATAGGTTCACACGTTCGTCCGTGCACGACTAATTCCTCTCACGACTCGGTTCCGCATATATCGAGATACAACATAATTGACCTTGGGTACTCGGGGATGAGTCGCTGCGTCCATTAAAGATGCGCGGTGCACCATCTCCGAGGCCCCAACGGTCTTGTGGTGCTGTCGCTTCGACGTACAGCAGAGACGTCGGAACTGATTCTCGGCGGTTATTACACTCACTACTATCGAGCCGGGCCCGCTGAGTCATGGAGAACTCGAGAGCTCCTCAAGTCAAGAGAGTGACGCCTGGACCCGTCTCGAGCGACAAGCCTTCGTTGTGCCGGAGCTGGTGGATATGCGCTGCTGTCTCAGGAGTGTAAGGCCCCGCGTCCCTGGGCGGCTGAGACGAGCCCACGAATGGTGGACCGGGACACCCCGCCCGCACGCGTGTATTGGCCGGCAACGTCTGTGGGAGAGGTGGGTCACTGTGTCGACCAGGAATCGACCACTGACGCCACCCTGCACATAGATCCCGTCGTGTCGTTGAGCGCGCCTATCTCCGAGTATACCACAGGGCACGGGGGTACTTACCGCAGCACGGAGAACCACGCCGGGGAGCGCTCTTGCTGGCGCTTGGAGATGGCCCATGCAGCGAGGCCACCGTCATGCCTCCGGTAGCCATATGGGGTCACGGCCACCGACCAGAGCGCACAGTCTTCCGTTGCATGCCTGCCACTCACGGTGCTCGTCCAGAGCTTTCGTGCACGAGTCATGGTCTTGTTTTGCTGATGCTCACTCTGTTGGAGCCCGCAGGAGGGCGTGAGGCGAACATCTGATCGCGTCCGCTGTGGACGGGGCAGCCCTTGGATGGCCAGGCTTGAAAGACGGCTGAAGTTCGCACCGCCCCTCTGGCTGTCCTTCCACCCGCCGGTGACCCTGCTCTGCCTGACCTGACGCGTCCACACTCAGCACAAATCCTCGTGACGTGACCGTCATGCGTCCGCCATTCTACAGCACCGGATCGTCCAGTAAAAAACCGGTGTTCCAGCCCGCTTTTTACCAGCCTGACCCCTGTCCGGGCGGCGTCGCCATCCTTCTCTGCCGCCCGCGGGCGGTCGGCCGGGCGGTCGGCCTCGGTCGGCCTCGGTCGGACGCGGTCGGACGCGGTCGGGTCGCCACCTGTCCCGGTCACCGTCACTGCACGGCTGACACAACTCCTCCTGTCCCCCTCCGGACACCGCACTCATCACCAGCGCCTCCAAACGGCAAAACAGCACCGCAAAAACGCCGCCGAATTGAATTCCGCCCGGCGGAGCGTGGCGTTTTTGCGAGGGAGTCATCTCGCGAGCGAGCGTCCGGGCGAGCGAGGCCCGACCGCAGCCCGGATCACGTGACCGGTGCTCCCCGGGGCAGTGTGTACCGCCCGGCGGGGGCGGTAGATCACGTGACTGGTACGATTAGGCATCGGACGGGCAAACAAGCAGAGCACGGCTGGTTACATAGACGGAGCACGGCCGGAGCACGGCCGGAGCACGGTCGGGGCGTGGCTGACCGCGGGGACAGCGCGGCGGGGCGTCCTCGGCCGCACACAGACGGGTCAGCGCGCCGCAAGAGGCGGCAGGGGGGGGGGGGGGGTAGAGCTGCAGATAGCAAGAGCCGCAGTTTGGCCGCTGGGGATCTATATACAAAGAGCAGGACGGAGGCGCCTGCTGTCCTTTTTGTTGGCTTTTTGAAGCCAAACATAAACTGGAGATATGCAAGCTATGCCAGAAATCATCTGTTAGGCGAGTGTTTACAAAGTCAGCGGTTCACGAGGTTTTGTGCATTCGCGAGTTCAGCCTAAACATTATGCAGTTGGTATGATGAGTTGAGGGGTAAAATTAGTTTGTTTCTTCTAATTGAGGAGGGTGGATTTTCCGTTGTGACGCTCAGTGTACTTGTGAGGAAGTTTGCGTCAGGTTTGGCCGCGATAACGTCCATAAGCACTTCTTTTACGGACAGCGATACGTCTTTTACGGACAGCGATAGTCATGAAGTGGATCGACCTCACCTAGCTTACATAGGTGTTAACACTAACATTATGGGAAGCCCGTCCTGTTTTGCCGCAATTTTACTGTCAACCGACCGATCCACGCGCCACGACAGCATAATCCTCTGCCGAACGCGCCATTTTTCGCCATTTGACCATACCTTCATTGGTCCGATCACCGCCAACAACACATGTACCCGGCTTATGACATCGAGCCGGCGACATGGTGCCTCCGTGCCCGTCAGTGTATCGACATTGCGGTCCGACACGAGATCAGCGTGTTTGCATGCAGGGCGGGCAGCGCCGCTCACTTTCAGAGCGGGTCGGTCGGGCCAGTGCAGCCAGGCCAGCAGACAGTATTTATCACTATGTGTCCCTGGACGGCATAGAAATGGCGTCATCGTGCGCTGGCCTACAACTGCCCCCGGTGGAGGCGGTCATCGCCAGCGATCGCAGACCAGCGACTGGGCACCAGCGACCAGCGACCAGCGACCACAGACCAGCGACTGGGCACCAGCGACCAGCGACCAGCGACCAGCGACCAGCGATCACAGACCAGCGACTGGGCACCAGCGACCAGCGACCAGCGACCAGCGACCAGCGATCACAGACCAGCGACCAGCGACCAGCGACCAGCGACTGGGCAGCCACCGCGGATCGGAGCCACGCCGACCACCACAAGTCCCATACGGCCATCACAGACCAGCGACTGGGCAGCCAACGCTGATCGGAGCCACGCCGACCACCACAAGTCCCATACGGCGATCAAAGTAACCACTCGAGCATCCCATTTGCTTGTTTTTCCGCAAGGCAACGCTCAAATAACGCGGTTTTTATCCTGCCCGCAGCTTTCATCAGCCTCCAGCCACGTTATTTGATATTTTAATCAACTGAATTCAAACAGACATTGTTTTTCAGCCGGCGTTGCTGTCAGAATTGCTGCTGTGTAAACGCATACAGGCCTGGCGGCAGCGAGTGCAGGAGACGGCGGCGGGCCGGCCGGGGCGTTTGGCAGGACGGCGGATTTCGGCCCGGTTTGGAGCGGCGCCGCACATTTGTTAGTAAAACATCCGGTCCGACCGCTGAGGAGACGTCTAAACAGACCGGTCTCCGGGATACAGCAGCGGCACGAGTCGGTCGGAGACCACCGAGTGCTGAGGACCACTCAGAAGCAGCTGACACCGACCATCGCAGTCGTAGTTGTCACGGGACTGGCGTAGGACAGTCGACACGGGATTGCCACAGAATTGTCACGGGACGGTCTAGGGATCGTCACAGTTGTCACGACACCACCACAGTTGCTTCAGACTTGTCCTCGACATTATAGGCCACGTACAGAACATATGAGAGCAACAGAAGCCCGTAGCCGGCTGTCGAAGCAACCAATCGACATGCCAACACCCAGCTCCAGAGACGCCCACGGAACCAGTGCCTAACGCAGACCCGTGTGAAGCAAATGACAGAGCTCGCGCCTCTGCACGCCCACAGCGGGTTGCGCCACGCAGAGGCCGACCGTTCGCCCCGCCCTCTTCGCCGTCCTGCTCGGGGCCCGACCAGCGGGGAGGCGCACAAGCTCGCGAGCCGGCGGGCGTACCGGAAAGAAAGACAACCGCCGAGAGACGCACCGGGCGCCCACCAAGAATCGCCGCCTAATGCAGCGCGACCGGCTCCGAATGTTACCAGGCCCGGTGGTGAGAGATGGCCTACTGGGGTGTGTAGACCCTGTAGGTCAGTCGGGGGAGACCGGGTAGGAGATAGTGGGGAGACTACCCCCGGATCCGGGTCTCACTCGCAATGCTAAAGTACGGCCATCCATTTCATGGCACGCGGGGAAGCTTGGTCGCTGAACGGCGGCGAGGCGCTGGTCGGTTGGCGACGCAGGGTCCCGGGGAGTCGGGTGTGGCAGGACGTGGTCTAGCCCGCGATCGCTTCTCACGGATACAGGCCGCCCGCACGATTTCTGCACGGCTCCCTCGCTGTCCAGGGCGGGTACCAAAGATTGCCGGTTACCGCCGCGCAAAAACCACCCCACTGGGTGGTGCGACAGCAGCCATACGCACGCACAGGATCACAGCGCGACGGGCGAACCGCGGTTGCGACCTGCGCTGAAGCGTTGCGTGCTGACGTGGGCGCTCTCGGTCAAAGGGCGGTCGCACCATTCGGTGCGAGGCCTGAATAATCGCACTGGCATGGAGCCCGTGCCGAGCACGGCGACAGAAGTGTCACACGAATGGCTCGCCGGGTCCGACCCATCCCTGCGCCCTCATGGTGCCCGGCGCAGCCGACGACACACTGAGGTGTGCCGCCGGCCTTCCCCCGCACCGTCCTAGCCGGTCCTCGCTGCGGGCCCTGCGCCATGCACGTCCCCGGCCAGAACAGAAGACCCCTGTCCCCGGATGCCAGCCAATCCAGCTCACATCACCAGGGACTACCAGAACGACCGTGGAACGGCAGCTTTGAGACCCGGCACGAGACGACTGCCGTGCGTGGCAGGCTGGGGGGGAGGGAGGGGGGTCACAGTTCCAGTGAACGCTACTCGAGACGGGAGACATTCCTGATTCCAATGCAGATCCGGGGAGCTAGCTGAAGCATACGTTCGCCTCTCCGTGTTGATTCACTCCCGATTCGCACCGTCTATACTCGTATCTGAATCATATGAGTTCTCTGAACGTGTCCTGGAGCTGTGCAGCTGAAATAACACTATACAAGAATCGGTATATCGAGCATCGAGCTCCCAGTCAATACGTCCCCGGGACCCCACTGCCTGTTCGTCAGGCCACCAGTGCACTGGTGGCCTGACGAACCGTTCGCTGCCAGAAGTGAGGGGAGAAGCGCCACCAGTATCACGAGGTGTGGGGGAGGAGGCCCCAGGGACCCCGGGCGGCGCCCCCGCCAATAATACGACCGGCTGCTCACTGGATTAATACCGGAGGGGGGGGGCGGCAAATGGAGAAAGAGCATCTTCGGCAATGATATCGCCTGGCCAAGCGCCCGCTCCCCCGCAGCGGCCAATGCTACAGCTCCCTCGGCAGGGTCATGCAGTAGAGTCATGAAGCATAGTCATCTGCAGTCATCACTCCCTCCAGCCTCATGTAGGCAGGCTGACGGACGGTCAGAGGAAGACTGCCATTCCGACTCGTGTATGGCGAAGGCTGGTCGATGCTACACTGTGGTGTATTTTTTGCGCGATCTTAAATTGCCGCGGCATGTCGATGTCGGTATTACATAAAAGTTCAGTGGTGTGGTACCGTGGTACTGGGGTGTGTCGGTACTGTGGTACAGTGCTGTGACGTCAACCCGCCAGTGCCGGGGTCCGGGTACCGTGGTACTGTGGTGTGTCGGTACTATACGGTACAGTACCGTGACGTCAGCCCGCCAGTGCCGGGGCCCGGGTCAGTTCATGCTCTGAGGCGTGGCTCGTTTGACCGGCGTCGTTCAGGTCATCGCCCCGCTCTGGCTGGTCCAGCTAGGGCCGCTGATCGTCAGGTAGCGCCGCCGCGGCGCCGTCGAGCCGCGCTAATGAAGATTAAATGGACGCGCCGGCTAGAAGAGCCTCGTATCAAGCGGCGTTCGCGCCGGATGTAACAGCGTCGGTGCCGACAGGCGTCACCCTCCCCGCCCCTCCCTCCCTTCCCCAGGCAGAACCAATAAGCGGAAACAATGGCAAAGTTTCGCAAGTTATTCGGAAATGCTAGCGATGTTAGCTAAGCAATAGCACCAATCAATTTCCCTTTGATTGGAACTTGCCCATGGGGGCGGTGCAGCTCTTGGGCAAACAGGAAGTTATATCCTTTTTCAAAACATTGGTTACAACACTTCCCCGAGATGAAAAAGACGTGTGACGCTGTTTTAGCCTTGACAGGCTGGAATCGGGAAGCGAGGCTGTGGCTTTTGTCTGGACCAGGAGACGGGCCGCGCGGAGGTGACTAAACAAACTGACAACACGACCGTGCGTAAACCGGCAGCGAGCCGGGTCCAACTCCTCCCAGACATCAAACGCTGCTTTTCAGAGGCAAAACAACATCGTGAGTGTGAGCCAAAAATACACGTCCATGTGTGCATCAGAACGCAATGGAATGCCATCAGCAAACAGCGTTCTCTCAACGCCAGGTAATACGCAAGATGCTGAATTTCAGGCGTCATTCACCGCTCAGCAGTCAGCACAGCGCCGCGCCAAGTGCGAAAAGACGGCGGACAACTTTATTACAACATGCACCTAAGTTATCATAGTACTTATCAAGCTATCAACTTACCATAACCCCTGCAATGTTATGATTAAAGAGATATGATTCATGATAACAGGGACCAGACCGCTGAACATCTCATCGCTCAACGTTTGAGACTTGGCAACGTCATTGTTTAGAATCATACGACATTCGTCTGCACCTTCCAATCATAGACACCGCCCTTATCTCCATCAGCGCAAACGTTGTCAGATTTATGCCTGCCCGCCTATACCTCCGACGCTCTGTCGCTGTTCAGAGCCTGGCGTCTCTCCGACTGAATGGCCCGCCTCGGGAGACGAATGGCTCAGTCGCGACGATCGCGTCTCTGTGATCCGGCACAGAGCCGACGCTTCATTCAGCGGCCTGATTTGACAGCCAGCCCTGATAGCAGGCGGCGCGCCGCCCAGCCGACTCTCCGGACTAAGCTCTAATGCCTGCGGATGAGCTACGAAGAGCTCAAGGAAGCTTCGGATAAGCCTTCGCAAGTCGCCTGCTTCCGTGCAGACCAATCAACTACCTGGTACTTTGTCGCGTAATTGCGCTCATCCTGTTCATCGAGTTGATGCGCAGCGCCGACTTTGGACCTGAGCATATTGCTGAGAAGCATCGCCCCTGACCCGGGTTTAGTTCTGTCCTCGGGAGTCGTGACTAGTCGTTAGGTCGCGGTCCGGTGTGGCGGGTGGTGTTGCAGCGCTCGGCTCAGTCATGTCAGCGGGTTCCATTTCTGCTTACAGCCTCGTCTACCTTGGGAGGGCGTCTGACTCATCTTGACGATCGATGGCAGCTGATAGTTCGGCGCGTATCTCTCTCTCCGGTAATCTGGACGTTCGGTGTGTTGCCTCGCACGCTACCCATCCTCGCTCCCCGCTGCTCTCCGACCTCTAGCCTGACGGACCTACCTGGTCAGTCAGATGATCTGATCGGCCTTCGATCTGCCGCATTAGTGACTGCGCGGTGATCGTGAGTTGGGCTCCACAGGTGGTGAATTGAACCGCCGTGAAGGGCACCGGGGTCCGACTGACAGTCTAGTCGAGGCGAGCGTCAGGACGCTGCTCCATCCGTGGGCCTGGGAGCGTTGTAACTATGCAAAGATTGCATGTTGATTGATCTGATTGACTTGATCTGGGTTTTTAGGGCGCTCAACTTGTATGTACACGACATATGACATGAGGTGCTGCTCAGAGTCGTTAGATGGGGTCCAGCAGGCGGAGTGTAACCGGACTCTAGGGAGCTTCAGAAGACTTTGCGACCGCCTTCACATCCCTTCTATTGCGTCGCAATTGTTTCGCTCCTGCCACGCTCGTGTGACGTCGGCTTCGATCGGGACTCGTGTGGTGCATCATGCTGTGTCAGTGACTTGTATGTCTGAATTCTTTCACAGTCACGCCCAACGCTGCCTCTTCGTCGCCACGTTCCTTCGTGCACCTCTGTGCGACTTCGTCTCATGCTCTCTTGGTCCCTTTGCTCTTCTAGTGCTCAGACCAATGTTCCCTTCTGTTCGTCTTGCCTACGCTCAGTCTACCTAACACACCAACCGACGATCGACCCCGGACGCGGAACTACGGCTGCCACACTCGTGCATAATCGCTGGCGGCGAGCGGGAGGCATCAGGCACATCCATCCAGGCTCTGGGGCTTCTGCCCTAGACATGCACATAATAGTGCGCCTGCACTTAGCACTACGCCAGCCCAGGAGTCCTTCTGCGTCGAACTATTCACACACATTGGTTAGGTGCGGTCTCTAGATTACAAGTCACAGAGCAGTCTCTTCGAACAATTACAGCGGGCTTCTCATACGACGCTACAACATCAAACGATCCGACGTCGGTCTCACGATTTACACTAGCACTGTGGTCGTGAACACAATCAGTAGTGGTCACCTTCGCACAAACACCAGCTGTTTTTGGTTCTCACTCTTGGACTTAATTTTTTTTACCGGCGTTCAGGCGTGTCACCGCGGTTTTTCTCCCCTTAGTCTGTTCCCTTTCTGCGTATTCCCCTTACTTCGTCGTCTCTTAGAACACAGATAGTCTGGCTCGTGAGTACGAGTGCCGGAACGACCATTGGCGCGGCTCAGCTTCAGCCTATCGGCGTCTGTGAATCGTCGCGGCCTCTTGGTGCGACTGACTCAGTCCAGCCACTTGTTCGCCTCCAGTTATGACTGCACTCCGCGTTACTCACATCGGGCGCTTTAGTTGTGTGCTATTGATCTTGTCGTCCAGTTGCTGTCGCTAGCTTGACCCTGGGTCTAGGCCGGTTCCCCACGTTACTTGTGTCAGACTGTGTTCAGACTGTGTCCGTGTGCTGTCAGTTGTGTCCACATCTGATGCATCTAAGTTGTGTCAGAGTCGCTTCCTGACTCACGTGTCACCTTGGGATATTCCGACGGCTGTCAATGTAGGAGCTCTGAAACTGCTCCAACACAAGTCTAATCACTCTACTCAGCCGGGCTCATTATGTCCGGGCGCGACACGGATCTTGCCGGCAGTACTCAGTTCCATAGAGTTCGCATCAATTATGTCGTAGATCTACGTCGTTCAGTTATTGCCCGGCCAGTTTCCTAGCGCCATCTCTGATGTTACCTTGTCCTAGGATGTAGGCCCACCCTGGTTGCAGGATTTTGACTGTTCCGACGAATGTGCGGTGTCGAGAGTCACAAGTGGTGCGTGGAGCGTGCATCTATACTCGTATCCTCTTTGCACGCCATGGCCTCTTTTAAAGCCTGCTATGGCCTGCGGTGTCTCGGAATTGTCCTGCATGGCATTAATGTTCCTGACTCTTTAGCTTTTCACATATGAGCGAACCAGGGTTCTCCTATACCCTTCTATTTCGTTCCCTCCGTCCCTCCACTCCGTACATTGCCAGCGCAACACCCACCTTCACGAGTGCACATAATCGAATGGGCATACCATTCCGGGTAAGGAAATGTCGCCTCGCGTGCTGGACACAATCGAGTCGTTACGGAGAGCTGTCATGGACCTGTCTCAGAGCTGTCTCAGAGCTGTCTCAGACCTGTCTTAGACCTGTCTCAGACCTGTCTCAGACCTGTCTCAGAACCTGTCTCAGACCTGTCTCAGACCTGTCTCACGAACTGTCTCAGAACTGTCTCAGAACTGTCTCAGAACTGTCACGCGTGGTGACGGGCCGCGTGTGCCACCCTGACCTCGTGTGACGGTCACGAGTCATGATGGGCGTGATAGGGCGCCGGTAGACGCGGTCGCCAGCACGGCCTTGTTAAACGCTAGTAGCTACAGCCTCCGACATGGCAGCCTCCGGCGACCGAACCGAGCAGGGAGCCAGCCTGCGCTCCACCTGGCGGGACAGCCGACCGCTCAGGAGGACGGCACAGGAGGAGAGGACCCCGGAGCATAAGACGAAAGACAGACAGACAGAGTCTCCTCGAAGGGCGAGGCAGCAGGGCGCCCACCCGGTAAGTCATATCCACAGTACAGATAGCCTTCGTAGTGACTATTCCACAGTCTGCAGCCTTTGTAGCCTTCGTAGTGTCCACTCCACAGCCTGCAGCCTTTGTAGCCGCCAGACAGGACTGGAGGTGGAGAATGGACGCAGGAGCGACTATCGCCATCTGAAGACTGCGCAGTGCGGGGCCGTGACATGGCAGAGTCAGCAGTGTCGGCACACACGGACAGAGGATACCGACGAGCAAGGCGGATGTCGGCTGCATGAAGTCAGCCATATCTGCTGCGGAGGACACGAGGCAACGAGGGGGGACGAGCTGGGGATAGATGGGGGGGACGGGCTGGGGGACGGGCTGGGGGACATATTGGGGACGGGCTGGGGGACATATTGGGGACGGGCTGGGGGACGGGCTGGGGGACGGGCTGGGGGACGGGCTGGGGGACGGGCTGGGGGATGGGCTGGGGGAAAGATGGGGGTCAGGGACAGCTAGAGGACGGATTGAGATAGCAGGAGCGGGTCTTCCGAACTGGCTTGTTTCGACTGTCACCCACTCTCAGGACGGGTGGAAGCAGGCTGTAGGCTGGGAACACTGGACACCGGCACCGGACACTGGGACACTGGACACTGGACACTGGACACTGGACACTGGACACTGGACACTGGACACTGGACAGTGGCAGCTGATAGCCGACGGGATGCCAGGCGGCGGCGATAGAATGGCGACTATTTCGGTCCGACTGGCGTTACAGCCGCTGTCGGGGTGGTCCGAGGCCGTCAGTGCCGACAGTGACCCGTGAAAGCCGACAGAGCTGCTCAGAGCCGATTCCGATGAAGAGAGCTGATCACTCCATTACCAAACGTCCGAAGTCTCTGACGTGGAGATATGTCGCCAATCAAGATATCGTGGAAAAACGATAATGCCCCGATCAAGATTACAGACTACCGTCTGTTCATGGAAGTAAACAGAAGCGCATCATCTTTGAAGAAGGCGTTCACACAGGCGCAAGCTCACGGCATGTTTCGTGACGAGCATTTTCTTATGTAGCCCGACCTTCTGCCTGGCTAGATCTCTCAGATCAGCGATCACGCAACAAAGAGTACCTGTTCCGTAAGCGCTTACGCCGCCATCTGATCGGCAAATCCCAGCTCAGCGGAACTTCACCGCGCCACCGCTAATAGTTTCCACTCCAAACAACGTTCACCCATCGTCCTACCATACATCACTGGGTACATACTCGTGTCGTGTCGCCAGCCTTGAAAACAGGATAGCCAACACCGGGCGCGTAACCCGAGACTATCAGTAAATTAGAGGCGACAATGCCGGTGACACGCAGACCGGGTAAACCAGCCCACTTTATTATACACGCGCTCCTTTCCAGCCGTGCACGCTCCATTACCGAGCGTCAGGCCGGCGCCGGGCAGGGCGGGGCCGGGCGGTGGAGAGTTGGACACCACAGACGGCCAGACCACGCTACGTCGCACCGAGCCCGCCGCGCAAGACAGCCATGTATCTGCCGCATGTATTATGCATCGTACAGCCGAGTGAGTGGTGTTTAAAGCCCACACGGAGAGGCCGCAGCCGCTGGACGCCGTGCCGGGCGAAAGCAATGCCGCTTTTATTGGGCCCATTTGAGGCCGCGCGTTGTCAGGCCATATCCTGGTCCGCGGACAGCAGGGCCTCCCCGCTGACAGCAGAGTCAGCCACTCGGCATAAAACAGCCGGCCGAACTGATGGTAAAATGTGCTGTAACGATACCGTCCACTTATCACTGATCGCTGAGCATTAGCGGAGAGCTCGATAAGGACAACAAGACAACTACTGACAAAGCAGTCCAATTCAAAAGTATGCTATGTTTAACGACCTGTCGGCAGGCATATCCAGGATGAAAACTTTCCAGGATTCTAGGCTCATGGACAAAGCTGCTGTCCGACAGTAAGCAGAGCGTCTAAACTTAGCGGTCGGCAGCGGTCGGCAGCGATCGGCAGCGATCGGCAGCGATCGGCAGCGGTCGGCGGTCTCGACTTTCCGCCTAGCTCAGCGGCCGACCGACCGGCCTGGAACAATCCCTTCGGCCACCGCCGACTCAGTCGAATATTAGCATGCAAATACCGCTCGCAAATCCGCCGAAACGGAGCCAGCGCTGAAAACAGCGGAGCCAAACGGCCCAGCGGCCATTGGGCTCTCCTGCCCGGCCATTGGGCTCTCCTGCCCGGCCAGCGCCCCGCTCCCGAGTCGGCAGCGCCAGGGAGCGTCGGCATTTTAAACCACTCCGGGAGTGAGATAGTCGACGACGACAGCGAAGGGAATGGAGACGGCTATCCTAGCGAAGAGTACAGAACAGTCAGTGTTGACCATCCAGTCGCGATTCACCTCCTCCGAGCTGGCGGTTCCAGCCTGACCCGACTTGTCGCCAGTCCATACTCCATACTTCCTTACCTACTAGCAATACACAATCCCTCTCTGTCGCACTGCCAGCCACATAGCCGGACTGGCTACCACCCTGACCTTTCCTGCAGTCCAGCCACCTGGGCCCACAAGGTCGTATTCGCGCTGCCCGACCTACAGCAAACCAACAGTACATCTCAAATCTGACGTCCAAGCCAGCCATACCGATCTGCCCCGCCTGACCGGGTCCTGTCCAGCCAGCCATACCGATGGCTGCCGGCCGTCTGGCCGGACGCAGTTATTCACGTCCGACGGGAGGAGCAAACATAATTAGAGCCCTGATTATCCCCCGGCCATAAATTACCAGCCGAGAGAGTCTGCGATCTGCTGTCGATCCGCCGACAGCGGACGGGAAGTCGACTACGATAACAGCCTTCGATCCGCCTTCGATCCGCCTTCGATCCGCCTTCGATCCGCTTGAGATCCGCCATCGATCCGCCATCGATCCGCCATCGATCCGCCATCGATCCGCCTGAGATCCGCATGATATCCGCCTGAGATCCGCACGATATTCGCCTGTGATCCGCCTGAGATCCGTCAGAGATCCGTCTGAGATCCGCCTAAGATCTGCCTGTGATCCGCCTGTGATCCGCCTGTGATCCACCTCCAAAACCAGCCTACGATCCGCTAGGAATCCGTGTCTGCGATAACAGCCTGCACTCCGCCTGGCGTCCTCCTGGAATCCACATGTGACCCCAGCCTGCGACCACAGCGCGTGTGACCCCAGCATGCCACGCAGCATCCCGTGCACCGTCTCAAGGCGAGGGATCAGTGTTGGCCTGAGGGCCGGGGCCAGAGTCGGGGTCAGAGCCAGCCAGGGTCGCAGCGACGCTGGCCATTCTGGCCGGCCGCTCGACAAACCCAGCTCGGACAGATTGGTGGTCTGTGTCGGGGCGGCCGGGGCGGGCGGGTCGTTTGACCGAACACGGCACTGGTACAGCTCCGCTGGCAGACAGCAGAGGTCAGCCACGCCCACCGCGCCCCTCGCGACCCGCCGCGCCCTGCCTCCACCCGCCTGGCCCGAGCAGGCTGGCCGCCCCGCCTCGAGGGGGCAGGACACTCCGCAGAGGCTGCGTGAAATCAGAGCGACACACCGTGGCCGGCCGGCGCCGACACGGCCACGTATCGAAGTCGCCTGTCTGCCATGCCGTGCCAGACGTAAATCACGCTTTGCATAAGCGACTGCAGTGACACGCTCGGCTCGATTAAAGGTGCAATAGATAAGGCGAGAGGGTGAAAAACGGCGTCGGGAGGTCAGATTGCGCCTGCGCTGTGGCGCAGCGCGGCGCGGGGCGCTGAATGTTGATGCGGAAGGGGGCCGGTGCAGTGGCACAATTAGCAGGCGTGATACACGATCAGCGGTTTGTGCCAGGCGCGGCATCGCCGGAGCCCATCGCGCAAGGCCGGCGCCGTCGGATTAGTCAGATAATTGCTGCATTAAACGGACGGGTCATTACATGCCAGCGCCGGGCCCCGCACGGCACGATGATTACCCAGTCAGGCAGAGAGAGAGAGGGAGAGAGAAGTGATCAAGAGAGAGGGATAAGAATGCGATACAACATGGTGTGATGATGTGCAATGATGACGTGTCTCTACCCCTGCAAACAGCAGCAGCCGGCGTCGATAAACAACGAAATTACGGCGTGTGGTTGATGTGACGTGGCCGGCGTAAACATCGCGCAATGGTCACAAATGCTAATTGGCCGGCCGTTAACTCAGCGGATCGGAGAGTCGAGTTGCCGCAGGTAGCCGCTGACCTCGCGATGATGGCCGATTGAGGAGCGGACCAGGCCGAGTGAGAGGCCAGCAGCAGCTCCCTCCGTCAGGCGGTGTCCGGCCGCCGGCTACAGGCCGTTACAGTCAGAGCTGCTGAGTTACCCCGGCAGTGTCACGGCCGGCCGCCGCCGCACGGACGGTCCGCCGTGACGCCACCGCCGCCACGCCGCCGGCTCAGAACCAATCAGCACTCAATTAATCGCGTTATTGGGAGCGGCAACTCTGTCTCTGAAAGCCATTTGACGTCGACGGTGGCCGAAAACAACATCATTGGCTTCGTTAGCCGGGAGCGGGGGCGGGGGCGGGCGGGGGAGGGCGGGGGGCGTGGTTAACGCAGTGCGGTCTCTGCTCCCCGTCAGGACACCGCACCGTTCAGCACTGCGGCCACAGGACACAGGACACACTGAGACAGCCAGCAGGTCGTAGCTGAATGGACACATGTAGAAAAGACTGACAAGAACAGACTAGTACAAAAGACACTGGGACAGCTAGCAAAGGTCACATCTGAATGGACACATGTAGACAAGCTTTTGCAGAACGAGCTGACATGTATAGGCTGACACAGCTGACCAATAGCTTCCAGCGGACCACTGCAGTACCATACGATAATCCATTGTACCGTCGCACCCAGTACCCACCGCTCCACGAACTATCTGGTGACGTCGAGATAGCACGAACGGCTTGGCCGGCATACCTCTGCGGTCGAGGATCACGTCACTGTCAGGAAAAACGCGACCACGACGTTGTAACCTTGTAATGTGCCGAGCTATTCACGGTTTCGACTTACTTGTTCTCCAGCGAGCACCATCCGCAGTAGGGGTCCTTCGCGCCGAGACACTCTCCGCATGTCCTGTACAAATGGCATTCCTGCACCTTCACCTTGGAGACCTGCAAAGACAGAAATCGCAGTGTCAAACGGACGGTCATTACGACACTCTACAGCCACTGCATTCATCACAGCTGTGCAGTGTGGAGCCCAGCGCCAAGAGCGCGTCACGCTTTACTACTGTTTTCCGGTGAAAGCCACTTTGAGATAGCGTTACACGCTGCTGCGAAGGACACTGCTTCCAACCCTCCACGCAGTAACACACGGTAGCTGTTGTGAACCCAAGTCCAGCCATTTGAAGACACGGCAGAACGGAGCAGCGATTTCTCAGCGCGGCGCCGGGGGATCCGACAGAATTTAAACGGCCCACTCAGCCACCGACGTCCTAACACCAGCACCATGGCAACGGCACCTCCCGACGTCGGCAGCCTCAACTAACCAGCCCGTCCCGTCCTGTATCACCGAGCGGGTATCAGTTCTGGGCGCCACTGGGGCACCACCAGGGCACCAGCGCGGTCCCCTATCGATCCCCGCTGGGCACCCGGTCGGCGCCCGACGGGCGGTCGGCGGCGCTCACCCTCTCTCGCGGCCCATTTCACAGCCATTCGAGCCCGATGACAGCTGGATGGCTCTCATCACAGACCACTAAAACGCAAAAATAATTCATGCGCGACATTTATAGGCGGGGGAAGAAGCCAGGCCGGCTCAGAATCGATGCCACTAAATTCGGTCCGGCGCTCGGCTGAGGACCGAACTGGAGTCAAGTCGTACTCAATGACATGTACGATGTCGTCAAGTATGGCAACACGTCTATGAACTTTTACCCAATGATAGTGTATCTGCGTTGAATACAGATGAATTTGTGTGTTCATAAAGTATCCGAATGCTTTTCATAAAAGCGACTGTTTTCATCTCTCTTTTTGAGAATCGCAACAAGGTGTGCGTTCGTTCGCAAGGTGCTCAGAGAACAGCGGAGCGAGCAGATCGAACATTGTCTCAGTGCAGGGGCGGAGCGCGGCTAGGCAGCCTGTAAATCACCTCAGCCGCCAGCCTCTCTGATGGCCAGGTTATGAAGCCGCCGATGTAACGGATGGTCGAACCATCGAGCCACCCGACCTGGACGCCGAGCCAGCGAGGCCACCGAGCTAGGCCAGGAGCTTCCGACTGAGCTGAAGAAGAACTTTCGGGCGGGGTGTGAACTAAGCTACGAACGGAGCCACAGACAAGGCTGCACGGCACACAGAGCTATGGAGATAGAAGCGGAGCCACAAACCAGCTGACGACCCAGCTGACTGAGGTTATCGACGTCAGACGATTGATCGCCATCCCATCCAGCTTCATCAGTGATGATCCCGCGCGATAATGAAATGGCCTCAGCCGGCGGCCAGGGACTCCACCTCTGGCGGGTGGTATTTCTCCCTCCCTGAAAAATCGCCAGCATTCCGGATAAGGAGAAAGCATTTCCTTCACTCTTTGACAAGTCAGAAACTCTTCAACACCAAGAAAGATAGGTACAGAAGCTCCTCCTCTCCCCAAGGGGGATACAGAAGCTCATCAGAACCTCAGACCTCACCACCGCACCACCATGGCAGCCGCCACCATCACCACCCCGAGAGCGGAGTGACACCACCACCGTCTCCCCGGCACGCCCAGACAAACTCCGACCTCTCGTCAGAACGCGCCTGCCGCCGTCCGTGTCGGCTTATCTGGCGCGATTCGAGCGCTGCCGCGGCCGCCTCCCCAGCGCCCCGTAACTCGTCGAGCAGCACCATTTACGGCAGATTCCCCCGGCACATCAACAGTTTCATTCTATCGTCGTCATCGCGCGCCGCTTCCCGGGCGAGCTGCATCTGGCCCGATCACCTATCGCGCTGGGCCCTCCAGAGCAATGACGCCGCCGCTCAGCGTCAGTTTCCGCTCCCACACGCACGCGCCACAGCCGGAACAACATAAAACGACAACCGCTCGGAAACGAGACGCGTTTTTCAATTCGCGACGACTCCATCTGCATAAATCGATGGAAAAATAATAAGAGACACAGTCGAGAGCAAACTTGAGACAAAAGTTGGGCAGATCAAAGGCAGAATACCAGCAATGGATCCGGTTGGCTGAGGAATGAGAATGTCTTCCGCCAATAGTTCTGCAGCCGCAGGCAGCGGCAGTGATCACTCTGCCGACCCCCTCCTCCCAACGTCGGACCATTATCTCTCTCCGACACGCGTGCCGTAATGGTAAGTTGGCAGCAACAGAGGGCTGGGCCGGTCGGCTGATCTGCCAGAGTGGCGACCGGCAGCGGCGCGAGGCGGCGCGAGTCATTGCCGGCCGGCTGGAGGCAATGACTCGCCTCGCCGCCCAGGGCGGTGGCCACAGGGCTGGGGCTGGGGCTGGGGCTGGGGCTGGGGCTGGGGCTGGGGCTGGGGCGGCCCCGGGGACGGTCGGTGGACAGGGGCGTGGCCGCTGCCCCGGTCACCGGCAAGGCTGCATCGCTCATCTGACAGAGCTAATAACCTGGTGGTCCAGGACTGCTGTGACTGGGCGACATCAGCGGCGACAGTCTGCAGGAAACGAGGCGTGAAATGGTTCGAGGCAGACCCTCTCATTCAATCCAAATCAATCCGCTATGGATCAAATCCGATCAAAATCCAATGGATCCGACTAAAACCATGAACCCCATGGGCAAATTTAATATCCTCAAAATTCTGACCGGAGTGGGTCCCAACTGACTACAGACCTAAAGCAACTATCTAGTGTAGTGGGGGGAATCCTCCAACCCCGCCACCACGGGCACAGGATCCCGTCAACACCAGAAACTCCGGAGATCGGACCGTGCCACTAGCTCCAGCGACCCGTCCGTCGTTGTTCCGGAACCAATCACCGCTCGGTCGGTCCCGAGGCCCCGGGGATAGAGCGCCTGATGGGCAGTGCCGCCCTCACTCGGCCAACTGGCCCAGTTCCGGCCCTCCATCCACCCCACCCCGCTCCCCCCCCCCCCCGCCCCCACACGCCCTGCAGCAGGCAGCATGCAACAGCGCGATATTTTTCGAGGCTTCGCAGATATTTCCTGTAGTTTAAGCTGTATGCAATGGAGTCAAGTCGCGTGAAAAATCGCCGTGCACATTCAGCTTAAAATCGGCACAATCTTGACATCGCCAGCCAGGCCCATCAGTACGCGGAAATATAGCCAGATTGTGCAATATTGCGGATGTAAAAAATGGAGCACATGATATGAGGATTGATAAAACTTCGCTGAACCTAGTTTTAAATTCCTTAACGCGGCAAAGATGGTGGGCAACGACGGGTAAAAGGTGTCGCGCAAAAGAATGTTCGTCACTTAATGCGCGAGAAATTGTCCTTGGCCTAAATCAAATGACAGCAAGGGTCACCCAGTACCCACACATACAATCACGTGCATTATTGTAACGGCACCCCGACAACATCAGCAGATTGGCTTGACCTCTTACGACGCGGCAACACCAACTAGCCAAGTGGCTCTGTGGCGCACCTCATTTGTTTCGCCGCACTAGCATAACGCCGCCAGCGTAGCGTAAAAACGCCCACCTCTGCGCAGACCGCCGCGCTCCTGGCGGCCGGCATCGGAACTAGCCAGTGCCGTCGCCACCCACCCCCTCCGGGACGACGACGGCGGCCCTTCCTCCAGCCAGTCCTATCTATTTTGATTAGGCAATTGATGAAACAGCCCGTGGGCGTGTGGCATGAGGAGGCCGGCTGCTAACAGCTCCGACACTAGACCCCAGACTGCCCAGAGAGACGCAACACCGACCACACTCGTAGCCCCAGGCAAGCCGATGTCTACAGATCAATTTAATCTATCTATATCAGTCCACCACTCCACGCACCTGTCACCGCAGCCAGGGCTGCCTGCATGGTGCGTGCAGACGGCCCGGCGAGGATAAGATTCCCCTTCACAGACCTCACTTCCGGCCAGTCCAGGCTGCTTTCGCGCCAGAGTGCTCGCTAAAGTAACGTGGCAGGCACCACAGACTCGCACTTTCGGAAACTTCCGCGCACTTCCGGGCTGCAGTCCCCAGACGAGACCCGGCCGCCGAGCTCAGTGCAGAAGATGCGACACCTGTGTCTCAGTCTGTACCCCCGGGACACGGGGACAGAGCCGACTAAGCTGAAAAGTACTCCGGCGCGGGTCCGGCACGGGGTAGGGGAGGCATGGCAGAGCCCGGGGACGGGGAGGCATGGCAGAGCCCGGGGACGGGGAGACATGGCAGAGCCCGGGGACGGGGAGGCATAGCAGAGTCCCGGAGGTGCCAGCTCGGCCAGTCCGGACGTTACGGACAGATCTATTTCCGGCGGCGGAGCACGTGACGCGGCATTCTGTCCGGCGGCGGCGGAGGCGGACCACCCGGCGAGACCGAGCGGGGTCAGCACCAGTCACAAGACCACCGGCAGCCGGCTGGGGTGGCACGACAACCCCGAGACCACCGTCGCGGGCTAGCCGGCCTTGTTTTGCCGTGGCACACCCCCAGAGGACCACCCTCGGACGCGGGCTGCCGGCTGGCTCTGGCCAACGAACAACCCGAGGACCACACTCTCGGGACGGCTGCCGGCCTGGGGTGGCACAGACAAACCCAGGAGCCAACCAGGCACGGCAGAGCCGGCGGTGGCACGACACCCCGAGGAACTACCAGCGGAGCCGGTCTGGTAGTGGTCAGGCGGCAGCCCAGAGAACACCGAAACCACTGGGATCGAAACCTGTGTCTCAATGGAAGTGATTCTACATTTTCGTTTAATAAGCCCACCGGTGGGCTGTACACTTAACGGTTCTCACCACTTCCTTCTCAGGACCAAAAGCCGTAACTATTAATTTAATGACACCCGTTGCGATCCAGACCACATAGCAGACGATGTAGGTTTCGAACCGCCGTCAGGACAATAGGACTTCACCGCTCCAACGCCCCGCATAGCGCGAGCGTTACACATTGTTTCCCAGGTGGCGCCAGCAGCCGTGCTATTTCGGTACTGTGAGCCCACCAGCGCCGCCCGCGCCGCGCCACAAAAACACACATCGTCATCCACTTTCGCGATCTTTCACATCGTTCTGTGGCGTAAAACTTTCAGTACGAGGTGCGTTCTGGCCGAAAGAAATTCACTGCAAAAACAACTCGTAATTCTCCGGTGGAGGCGGCCAGGAATCATCGCTGAGACCGCCGTCTCTGAGGAGCGCGGCACGCGCGGCAAAAACACGACGAGCTGCGCCACGTTTGTCGAAGCCGCGCCGAAATGGGCCGGATTATTGCCACTGCAGCATCGCGCGCGAGTAGCCTGTTTTTATTTTTCTCCGTTCCTGTTTTCCGCACCGCCTCAGGCGAAGTTTGTTGTGGCGGCCGGCTTGTTATTAACACCGCAAGGGCCACGAATCGTTAAAAATAGGCCCACATTAATGCGTCATTATGCCTCGGTGCGCCGGCGAGCACGCGTCTTCCCACAGGCCCAATAAACGTCGGGTTAAATTTCTGGGAAAATGTCAAGACACTGCAGCGGCTGAGCCGTGGCGGCGCCGGCGGCAAACAGACTGCTCCTCGCTCCTCCTGCGCCAGCCCGCCCCGCACCCTCCTCGCTCCTCCTGCGCCAGCCCGCCCCGGTACCCCACCCTCGCACACGCCTGTTGCACGTAGCCGGGCGCAGGCGGGACGACAAATACAGACCCGGGATGGAATCGCAGCCGCCGGCACGGGGAGCATTGATGGCGAATCGAATTGTGACTGACTTCAGAGACATTGAAATGGGTATAGTTCTCAGATACTTAGTCCCATTTCACGGCGCCCGAGGTTGTGCGTTGCGAATGCGGGTTTTTCTGAGTGGCGCTGTAGGCATACAACTTCACAAAGTTATGCTACCTTTGAATTGCAGTGATGCTGTATGAAGGTACAGTAAGAGACAGCAGCACCCGAGACACCGTGCGGTGTGGTGTACCACAATCGCTCAGCTTGTCATCGACAGCGCGAAGCGAACAAGAGCCACCCCAACAATGAACATACCAAACAGCAGTTTGCAGCATGCACCTCAAATAGAGATGACGTGTCATGCGGCTTCCGTCGGACGCTTCAGCCAGATATGATCGGAGAGAAAGGTTTCCGGTCAAGCAAAGCGATGTAGCTAATCCTCACCGCTACGTAGTTGCTCGGCTGCAAAGTGGCCGCTCGTGTAGCGCAAACCGAAAGTGGACGGAGAGGCCAAACGTGATAAGTAGTTTTGATTCGGGGAATGCATTCCGATGTAGGCAAGTCAGAGGAGGATGTCGCCGTATCCTCCCGAACTTCAGGCTCGCCGTCGGTGCCTCAGAATGTTTACAGTACGTTATATTCGGCTCAGTACCCGTCATCACGCCAACTGCCTTGTGTATACGCAGCATACCAATTCCGAGGGAGCAGCTCTTGTGCGCTCACAAGAACTGAGCAGCGCCCAGTTATTATCACATCTCCAGTTCTTATGTGTCTCTCCGCTTCAGTAGCGTTTGCATAAGTCAGACGCTTGATATCACACTGGTGACCACTGGACAACAGCAGCAGAGTCGCACTGACCACATCTCCCTCACCAGCTGGGAGCTGTCGGAGCTTACAGCTCCCTGGGGAGGACGGCGGGGCAGCGGTGACAGCCGGTTCCCGGGACACCTCGCGTCTGAGATACGTCAGCCTCGTGGGCCGGCCTGACACACCTAGGTCTGAGAGACGTCAGCCTCGTGGGCCGGCCTGACACACCTCGGTCTGAGAGACGTCAGCCTCGTGGGCAGGACTGACACACCTCGGTCTGAGAGACGTCAGCCTCGTGGGCCGGCCTGACACACCTCGGTCTGAGAGACGCCAGCCTCGTGGGCCGGACTGACACACCTCGGTCTGAGAGACGTCAGCCTCGTGGGCCGGAACTGACACACCTCGGTCTGAGAAGACGTCAGTCTCGTTGGCCGGACTGACAACCTCGGTCTGAGGAGACGTCAGCCTCGTGGGCAGCCCGCCTGACACACCTTCGGTCATGAGCAGAACGTCCAGCCTCGTGGGCCCGCCTGACTTTCACCCTGCGGCCTGAGAACGTCAGCCTCGTGGGCCGGCCTGACACACCTCGGTCTGAGAGACGTCAGCCTCGTGGGCCGGACTGACACACCTCGGTCTGAGAGACGACAGCCTCGAGGGCCGGCCTGACACACCTCGGTCTGAGAGACATCAGCCTCGTGGGCCGGACTGACACACCTCGGTCTGAGAGACGTCAGTCTCGTGGGCCGGACTGACACACCTCGGTCTGAGAGACGTCAGCCTCGTGGGCCCGCCTGACACACCTCGGTCTGAGAGACGTCAGCCTCGTGGGCCGGACACACCTCGGTCTGAGAGACGTCAGCCTCGTGGGCCGGACTGACACACCTCGGTCTGAGAGACGTCAGCCTCGGGGGCCGGACTGACAACGGCTAACAATACCAGTCACGCTTCCCGGCGGCGGGCGAAATTCGTCTCTGAATGGGAGACGAGCTCCGCGTCGCTCGTCGTCACCGCCACGCGACGACCAAGCGTAGCCGCCGCGTCAAGTTGGCCGCTCGACAGGCAAACTGACGCGCTCGTCTCAAACTCGGCGCAACTCCATCAGTGTGATTGACGCGTCGCTGATGGGCGGCCGTCCTCGATCGGCAGACCTGACAGCCTCTGGACTGAGTCCTGATCTGAGTCCTGACCTGATCTGACCTCTGGTGGGACCGGACCTAACCTCTGATGTAGTCTGACCTGTCCTAACCTCTGACCGATCCTCTGACCTGATCTGACCTCTGGTGGGACCGGACCTAACCTCTGATCTAGCCTGACCTGATCTGACCTAACCTCTGACCGATCCTCTTACCTGAACTGAGCGCTCTGATCGCTCTTACTCCGCCAATCCGCCACTGTTATCGGCCCCCGAAGCCATGGTTTGGCACATGTGGATCCCGCGCGGTGTACGCGAGATATCCCGTGTTGATCCCATGGCACCTGTTGCACCATATCAGGGTGATACGGCCCAGATAGCAGATGTTTACTATTACTATCACTCTATGGTCAAGGTCGCCCCGCGAGTATCTGATGCATAATTATGCCCTTCCGTGTCGTGATTGTGTTCTAAATGCATCCCGCAATGCAGACGACAGCAGAAAATCGACTAAGAATACCAGGAGGCAAGGTCAACAGGAAAAACAGTAAAACGTTGTGGACAGTTAAACAGCCAGAAGTCAGCATGTGTGGTAGCTCTGAAGCATCCATTGTCCAGTCTGAAGCGTCCAACAGGCTCCTCTGACCCGTCCGACCTGCCGTCGCCGCCGACACGCCGAAATCGACCCCGGCCTCGACGGTGGCGCCGCCTACTTCCGGTCCCAGAGCGGCCCGGCAGGTATCCCGGTCTGGTTGGGCGGGTTAGGAACTCCTGGCATGCCGCCGCTGTGGCCGGNAGAGAAACACACACTGAGCACAGATGAACCCACACTGGGAAACCCACACTTGGTCCAGAGAAACCCACACTGGGCACAGAGAAACCCAACTGGGCACAGATGAACCCACACTGGGCACAGAGAAACCCACACTGGGCACAGATGAACCCACACTGGGCACAGAGAAACCCACACTGGGCACAGAGAAACCCACACTGGGCACAGAGAGACCCACACAGGGCACAGAGAAACCCACACTGAGCACAGATGAACCCACCTGGGCACAGAGAAACCCACACAGGGCACAGAGAAACACACACTGAGCACAGATGAACCCACACTGGGCCCAGAGAAACCCACACTGGGCACAGATGAACTCACACTGGCACAGAGAAACCCACCACAGAGCACAGATGAACTCCACACTGGGACAGATGAGACCCACACAGAGCACAGAGAGACCCCCACACTGGGCACAGATGGAACTCACACTGGGCAACAGAGACATACCCACACAGAAGCACAGCATGAACTCAACCACTGGGCACAGAGAACCCAACAGGCACAGATGAACTCACACTGGCACGAGAGACCCACACTGGGCACAGAGAGACCACCACAGGGCACAGATGAACTCACACTGGGCACAGGAGAAACCCACACTGGGCACAGATGAACTCACACTGGGACAGAGAAACCCAACACTGGGCACAGATGAACCACACTGGGCACAGCATGAACTCACACTGGGCCCAGAGAGACCCGGAGAAGGATTGAGCGACCGGACGCCATCGGTGCGTGCCGCCCGCATGCTGTCGGCATGCACTATGCGAGTAGTGCACACTGTCCCCTGTAATGAATGCAGCACGGCCGATCGTTTGCCGACCGTATATCTAGATAGCGGACAGGGTAGTACGTCCTGCAGTGGAACTCGGGCAATCGAAGACGCCCAGTCCTTGTAGCCCTATGTTTCGAGACTTGCAAGTGCTTGTGCACGAGGTTATTTACGATTACGACCTTCTGCCAGTCAGAACGGGGCTTACGCAAATATATGTCTTCAAGCCCAGGGGTGGTGGACAGGTCCCCGAAGTATGGTATGCTGTGGTAGAATACATAATAGGGTGTATATTATATGTAACGCCAACCGTCTCTCCACACAGCAAAGCGATCATAATTTACATCCAGCACCATTACAGACCGGGCTTTCCGAATACGGTCTGAGAACGAGCCGCTCTGCGAAAGTTCCTTCTGACGACGCCCATGGGAGCAGTACCATCCGGCGACTTTGGAGGCGTCAATCGTCTTTCTCAGCGCCATACGCTCGTACATCACTTTCCGGGCGGCAGCGACGATCAAAGTCGGCGCCCGGCGAGTGGCGCCTGACAATTTATTTTCCTCCGATGCCCAGTTCGGGGAAACGCCGTGACCTGTCCTTTTCTAATCATAACAGGGCCGTTATTAATCACGCAAACTCGGAGCGCCGCGACGCGACGCAGCGGCCAGCCGGGGACACAGCCCACTCAAGAGACCAGCCGCCGGTGCTGTGGCATGTCGGCCAGGCAGGCGCGCCGGACTAGACCCTGTTTATGTATGACGAGGCATCGCTCTGATAGCGCCGGTCACGCGGCAGCGCTGCAGCAGCCGACACGTCACAGCGCCGCGCCGCTGCTGAGGTCTCTCCGGCCGCGCAACAAGCTCCGCCGCCGCCGATCAGCTCGGTGACGCACACGATCGCCTCGGAGACACACACGATCGACTCGGAGACGCACACGATTGGCCGCGAGACACGGGTCGTCACTTGGCCGAGCGGCGGCGGACAGAGCTGATCACCTGCCGCGGCGGCGCCGGTGCGACCGCTCGTGCGCCAACATTGATACCGCTGCTGCTGCTGCTGCGGCTTGCGCTGCTGCTGCTGCGTGCTGCTGCGGCGGCGGCGCGGCGGCGCCGGCGGCGGCGGCGGCGTGACGGCGGCCTATCTCCATACTGCTGGGCCGCGGAGCAGGCTGCACGCGCCAACACTTGTTTGTACGGCCTGGCATCTCTGGTGGCAGCAGCGGCAGCCGGCAGCCGCCCGGGACCCGCCCGCGCCGCCGCCGTCGCCGAGCCACCACTCCTCCCAGGTACGCCAATCAATACATGGACCCAGCCCGGGTACGCGGCGAGCTGCCCGGCGACCTGCAGAATGCATACGCCCGCACAGATTGCATTCATTCCTGCAGAGGAAGGCACCCGTTTATGTGGCCGCACGGCGCCGGAGGGGGTGAAACGCAGACAGACGCAGAGCCGATAGCGACGCAGAGATGAGAGACAAGCCCAGATCGAAGTCTGGGTCTGGTTCGAGACACGCCCAGGATCGGTTTGAGTCTCGGCCTGGTTCAAAACACGCCTGCAAGATCGGTTGGAGTCCCGGGTTGGTTCGAGACACGCCCAGGATCGGTCGGAGCCGCGGCCTGGTTCGAGACACGCCCAGGATCGGTCGGAGCGCCGGCCTGGTCGGGCCAGGTGGCGTGCGGGTGAATCAGGCAGCGGGCTGTAGGGTAGCTGAGCCTGATCTCAGTACATCACGGAGCTGAGGGATGTTCCCTGGTATGGTGAACAGTGATTCGTGTAGTGGAGCCGACAGGGTGGGCAGTCACGGAAGCGGAGCCGTGGAACTCACGGGAGCGGTGCCGTGGAACTCACGGAAGCGGTGCCGTGTAACTCAAGGGAGCGGGCCGTGGAACTCACGGGAGCGGGCTGTGGAACTCACGGGAGCGGGCCGTGAAACAGACTGTGTCGCCTCTAACAATAGGCATGTACCCGACTGAAACAGGGCGTTCGACACTAGCAGAGCCACACCTCCGTGTCAACCAGCTACTGTGACACGACTAATATCGCAAGTGCATCACTGCATGCTACTATGACACGACTAGAAGCGTAACCGAGAGATCACAATGTGAATCACTGCAGGCGCGCGATCTAGAGGGCGGCTAGCCGCCCCCCCCCCCTGACCGCGTTGCGCCATGACGGAGCCGGAGGGCGCAAACTTTTTTGTATGTGCCCCCCCCCCCCTTACCGAAAATTATGATCGGCGCCTGGAGATGCGCTGCACATTGTCCGATGAATACGAACAAGCCATTTCACGGTGACGAAAGAGCTTGCAATGGGGTCGCTATGTGCCCTGCTAACCCTGAGTCGATTATTCCCAGTGCCTTTTAGGTCCTGACCCAGTGCAGATCCTGGGAGTGCTTGCCTTTCGTCTACGCTGTGGCGCATTGGAATGCGATCCGCGAGAGCCGCCGCGTGCACTTAGACTGGGATGAGATCAACTCTAGCTGAAACAGTCCTATCGTGTGCACCCGCCACTCAGACAAGACCATTACTACGTGCCGAATCTAAGACCTCATACTGCGCTCGACAGACAGCCGGCAGACAAATAGAGCAGTGCGCTCGTGAGATGAACAGTTTTTTTCTGTAAGCGTAACTGGGTGCGACGCGCGGCCCGCCTATTACTCAGTCCCAGATGCTCGAATCGGTGCTTAGTTTGGCTCCGGTTTGTGATTATATATCTGAGGGGAGCGTTTATGTTTCATCGGATCACACCGTGGTCTGAAGGTGTCCCAAATAAAAATATCACGGGGACTCCACTCCCTTTGACTAGCCTGCACGAGCCCACGACCAGACCACGGGATGGACAAGTGGCCGAAGCGAACTTTCGCCTAATTAGCCGCTGGGTCCGAGCATACTGAAATTCGTGACTGTGCGGAAATGGCGTCGCGAGCCGCCCTGAGCTGGCCATTCGGCCTCGGCCCACGGTACGAGCGGTTGCGTCCATTCCGGAGCAGGAACATTAGCCCTGACGGCGAGGCATATCGAACTCGACCCCACAGCCCCACGCTGCACGTACCACCGACTCACTCACACCACCGCTGATCGTTCCGCCCCCACGCCGCTGCCGTCACGGAAGATGATGCGCGGTCGGCACCGACGCACGAAAACAATTTGTCGACGTATGTCCCCAGGTATGAGGCGGGCAGTCGTTCCTTCCCGCCGATCGGCCTAGCCTGCGCCGCCACTTATGCCGACGCATACCCGAACGACTGAGTGGAGGAGCCGCGGCGCGCCTGAAGAGCATAGGGTCTCGTAACAGCTCAAGCGATGGCAGAGCGCACGTACGATCTCTGCATAACATGGAGCGAGGTGAGAGAGGAAACGTCGATGGCGACCGCGCCAGCCGAGCCGTATTGACAAGAGAGCGCTCGAGGCAACGTCGGGCCAGAAACGCTCAAACATAACCACCACAACCTTCTGCTCCCCGAGGTCTGCCCACCACCGGCCTCGCACACCCGCTCGCATAACGCGACATCCGATCTCCCGAGGACACCAATCGAATGTTCACATACTCGCAGACTTCGTTGACTCAGTAGATCTTCATAGTGCATAGAGTGTGGCGCTCCCGATCTGTCCGTACCTGATAAACCAAGGGATAACGGTCATAGCCAAGGACTAACATTCGACTGGCATGGTAACGAATCCGAATGGTTCATGATACATGCCTGAGGCGCCTGCGAGGTGATATCGCACAGCTGCAACTTGTATATTTGAAGATGTGCATGTAATACGAATTCTTCGAGTTACCTCAGAGCGTGGAAAAAAGTCCGTTTTCTGTATCAAACAATACCGCGAAAATTTCCGAAGTGTCTTCGCAAATTGTGTCGTGTTGTGGCAGCTCTCATGGCGACAGTCGTCATATATAAGCACACTCGAGATTGACCAGTGCGAATATAAATTTGCTTTCTTTCCTAGCCCGTCCCGGCGGTGTGGAAAGTCTGAACAGGAGAGCCAGATCGCCACCACACGGAGGAATTAACATATTGGTGGCGGATTACCCTTTAACGGAGGACCGCTGCCGGATTTTCTTTTTTCGGCTCGTCAGTATTTGCCCGACAGCCTGGCACGTTTCCCGACACTTATAAATCTTGAAATCGGCCACGTTGTATCGCTAAGCACATGTTGGTCGTGACCTCAACGTGTAAGTCTCGGTCTGTCATCACGTTAAGCCTATCTGAGTATATAGAGTGGGATCAACCATGCAATGCCCTACCGAATTGATTGAGTGGTAAGGTGTAACGTTTGGTTAGGTGTGCGTCTAGATTTACCGCTTTCTGCAAGCAATTGACGTGTGAGTGTGTAAGTAGCGTATCTGATCTGTGGGGGTTGTACCTATCGGTGTCCCTCGGAAATTGAAGGATCCATACTCGCGTCGAAAGGGCGCGCTAGAGATTTTTCATACTTCAAGGATACTTTGTGCCGCTGGTGGTCGGCTGCTCTCGGTAGTTGCTGTTTGCTGAAGCGAGAGATTGCATCGACTCTTGTTGCTTTCTTGTCATACCGGTGTGGTACTTTCGTTGCCGTGGTGAAGATGCGTTGTTCGATGCGTGTGTGGTGTCGTGTGTTGTGATGTGTTATGTATGTAGTGTGTATTGTAGTGTGTGTGGTGGTGCATGTTGCTCTGTGTGTGGTGTGTCGATGTTGTGTGATTGTGTATGGCTGTGTTGGCTGACTGTGTGTGTGTGTGTGTTGTGGTGGTGTCGGTGGTTCCGGGGCGTTCAGAGGGCTCTGTATTGATCGGAGCGCTCGCCTTACTGCCGCGCCGGCAGGGCGGCAACTGCGTGCCTTCCAAGCCGCCTATGGTTGCTGTGCGCTTGGCGTGCGCTCTGGACCGCTCACTTGTATTGAAAACTCTTGGTGTAATATAGCATGAATCGGCGCGCTGAAACTCCCACCGACGTGATCGCGCTGTGTCTGCTGGTTGTGTGTGCCGCAGCTCGTCTCCTGTGGTTGTCGTGTCTGATGTCGTGTTTGGGCGTGCTGTTGGTGCTGTGTCGTGTTGTCGTGCGTGGGTGTGGTTGGAGAGGCGGCCAGCAGGACCTGGGTGCTAGGTATATGCGGCCACTGTTCACGTGATGCAATGTGATTGATGCGCGCTATGTGAGCGAACGGTGTTTGCTGAGACTATATGCTAATGCATGTAGCACGTGTTACGCAAGTGACACGTGAACGGTGTGATGTGGGTGATGAATGTAACGCGAGTGACTGTGTCATGTGCCGTGTGTTTAAGTTGTGACATGTGTGCCGTGTAAACCCAGTGGACTCGACAGGAGAGGGTACACCGCCTGGGATTGATTTTCGTCAGCTCGTCCTCGCCACGCCGGTGCAGTGGCGTCCCCACACCTCTCCGTAATAAATCAGACACGGCCCACGTGCCCGGCATCTCCTCCGATTGCCCCCGGCTATATATGACGCCAACTTGGATGGATTTCACGCCAAATGGCTTATTTTATTCGCGGCAAAATGGCTCCGCCGCGCCCGGAAAACGATATAGGCAGCGGGAAGTTCAGCGCAGTACCGTCAAACGGATATTGAAAGTAAGGACGCACGAATAATTTGTATGTCTTTGCAAATATTCGCCGATGATACGGGCGAAATGAGCGGAGATGAGCGCTCAGTAGCCAGTGTCAGCTCTCACGCCGTAGACGTAGGTATCCAGGAAACGATCGTCTGTCGCCATTTCAAATCAGCACGTCATTAACATTCACTCGAGTGTTAATCGATTGTCAAACTTCAATTACTGGGTGTTCTGCACTCGATCAGACTGGCCTCGCGTCTGGAGCGACCATAAAACAGAGTAACGAGCGCCCGGGCCGGTTCATTTACACGGTCGATTGGAGACCAATATACACTATCTCGCCAGCCGCGAGGCCGAACTCCACGTCCCGGAGACAAACCACGCCCGGCCGGCAGCCCGCGCCGCGTCTCTCAGCCACCACCAACTGCTCGACTGTTTTAAAAGCGGCGCCGGTCCGCGTCACGAACGCCAACACTGCGGAATGGCTCCCCGAGCGGCCGTCCAGACACGTGACCTGGCCTCAACCGGCCACGAAAACACGACCCCGGGCGGTAACTTCCGCCGAGCGAGGAACGCTGCTGTATGCCTACCACCGCAGCCGCCGCCGCTACTGTTGCCACTGAAGATTATCTGGCCATCCCCGGCCCACCTGCAACAACACAGGTGCCAGACAGCGCGCGTCGGATCCAGCACAAACACATCGGCGGTGACGGATTAAAGTCGGGAGTTGTATTGTCTGACTCTTTGAACGGCGTAGGGCAGCATCGAACAGACGATAAAAAGACGAACACTAGCAAACAAATTAGCAAGCATCCAAATAAACACCACAGGAGCATTGAACGAAGGATGACGTCAGTAGCTTTCAACACTCGCAAGCGCGACCACGGCCAATGGAAAATAAATCCAATCAAGAATCGAAAAGCTTCAGAAGTCATGCCGCCTATCATATCCACATGAGTCGCCGGGGATAACCCGGGGACCCGTCACTCGCCATCAAGGAACCTTTGTCCCGGGTCATCCAATCATATCCGGCCGGCGATACTACGGCGCTCCACGTCGGCGCGCAAGCTTCCGCGAAATGACGCTGTCCTGACTGACAAGTGCAATCTGCACGAGTCGATGGTGATTGGAATTTAACGCCGCACCGGCGCAGAGGCGGACCAGAAACGCCGAGCCAAAATCTGGAATCTCACGAGCGTTATCTGGAAACGCTCCGTTTCTGAGGATCCCTACCATAAAACTACATTTAAAATGAATTGACTCTGACATAAAGAGTCATGATATGATCATGAGGAGCGCCGCGTGTTGAAAACCAGAAATGCCTCGCCTCGACTCCGTTGTTTGCAAATCAAGACGTCGGCGTGCCGCTGCCGTGACGTCGGGTACCCTGCCGTGAGTTTGGCGTGCCGCTGCCTGACTTGCCAAGGCAGGCAAGCCTCGCTCCGACAGTAGCTCTCCGTGTCGCTACAGGCGTCTGTCCGCCGGGGGCCGTCTTCGCGGGCCGGCAATCACAGGAATGGCCGACCGGTGGCGGCCGAGGGCCACTTCACTGATGGCCGAGTGGGATCCGATCGGGGATCCGATCGCTATCGATGCCTCCGACGCGACGGAAGCAGCCTTCCACGCCTCCGACGGACCATGACAAGGCGACCTTCGACACCAGTCCGCCCTCTGTCACCGTCGGCGCTCAGCTACAACTACAACTCCAACTTCGGCGGCTCTGGCTCTGTGGATACTCTGCACGAGTGCGTGTACCCCACCGGGAAACATATAGGTATTATGTAAATAATCATATCCTGCGCTGAGAATGGTGTGTGTAGGGAGACAGAGCCCACGAGTCAGGAAGCAGAAGAAAGGTGTCAGACCGGTGCTAGACGCACCGACGGAAACAGGTCAAGGGGCGTCGGCCCCGTCGATCAGAGATCCCCTCGGAGGCGGGTAGGGCCGACGACCGACGGACAGGAGGATGGACGTACGATCAGACGAAGCGGTGAAGGGAGAGAGGATGAGGTACTTCATACACCGGCTGACAGACAGGCCGACAACCCAACTACGGAACACGCCAGCACGCCGCGCGGTCGGGGTGGTCTCATATCGCACGGGACTGCCCCGCCCGCTGCCAAGGAAAAACCACGCGCACCCGAACCAGTGAAGCAACCAAACTTTACTCAACATCACCTCCCCGACACAGGTCATTGGCGCGCTGGTTCTCACGCCACCTCCGTCGAGGGAAATCGACTGTTGTCACGCACCGAAAATGAGCTCGCTGATTGTGAGCTGATTTCGCGATTGCAGCCTGTCAGCTGGTGCTACTCGAGCCAAGTGGAACGTGACTGGAGCGCGAGTCGATGAGTCGCCGCGTTGAGGGCGCGCCGCGGCTGAGTCGGCCGATCCTGCACAGAGCAGTAATGGCCGGCCGGAAATCAGGCGGCTTTGAGCCGGATTCGCGGCGGCGGCGTTTCCGCCGACGCCGCGACGCTGCCGAGCTGCCGACGCTGCCTCCAGCGGCGGCTCAGCGCCCGTCGCTGTCGACTACCGGAACGGAGACAGAGGACGAAGACGAGCAGCGGGGAGAAGAGGACGAAGAGCAGCGGGAGGAGGCGAGGCGGGCTGACGGCCGGCGTCTCGCCTGGGTCGGTACGGAGCGGCGTGACAAAACACAGCTGGCGGGTCGATCGAGAGCGGTGAAGCGTCACCGCGCGTCGCCGTCGGCGGGGCGTCAGCGGCGAGGTGTCGTATAACCGACAAACAACGCCTCACAT
Source organism: Semibalanus balanoides (assembly GCA_014673585.1). Taxonomy (NCBI): domain Eukaryota; kingdom Metazoa; phylum Arthropoda; class Thecostraca; order Balanomorpha; family Balanidae; genus Semibalanus; species Semibalanus balanoides. Next base: position 106,413 of record VOPJ01005490.1, on the reverse strand, counting down.
TCCTGCAAGGAGGACCGTCTGCCCGTGGGTGCGTCTGTGTCTGACCGACAGGCCATTAGACGCGCGCGTGCACACCGGGCCAGCCAGCTGTCAACGCGGCACGCGACAGTGAGCGCACGCACGCCCCATGATGCGCGCGCACGCGCGCCGTACATGGGGCGTGGAGCGCTGCTGCAATCTTCCCGTTACCGACCGACCGTGCATGACACGCGCCACCATAAAAACCCATCCACCCCCTCCGAGCCCCCCGCAATCAGCGAGCCGTCAGCCACACACCGACGGCCTCTGCACGCCGAATATCAAACTGGTCCCAAACAAAACGACGGCGCAATCATTCACGGCGACCAGCCACCACCGCTCGTAACGCTTAAACAATAATACATATCATCGGGCGACGCGGTCCGGGCGATGGCGGCCCACTCGCACTAAACACCCCAGCTCAGTGCGCCGAGACCGCTCAGTTCAGTGCCGCGCGACCGCCCACGGGCGAGAGGCCGCGGTTCTGCATTGTGTTCGGCCGAGCAGCCGGCAGGTACGCCACCCCCGCCATGCAGCACGCTGACCCAAAACGACTCTCTGAGTCATCGAGGGAGGCCGTCGGTAGCCGGATTTTCAGGGCGCGCGGAGACGTCAGTATCGTCTCGTTCGGACCGAAGGACAGAGTCGTCGTCAGGTCGTCAGGCGGTCGTCAGCGCGACCCAGACGAGTCGACCGCGAGGGGAGGCTGTAGTATGGGACCGCGTCGCGGGAGGAAAAAGGTCGGAGGATGGAAGGAGGAGGCCGGAGTGTCTAGAGTCTGGCTCGTGCGCAAGCGGCCGGCGACGGCGGACGCGCGGGAGACGAGGGACATTATCGTGACGGGACGGATGATGCGGACGAAACGAGAACGGGCACGAGGAGTGAGGCGGACACTGGAGACGAGACGGGATGAGGCGGCAGCTGGAATCGGGAGGGATGAGGGCGGCACTGGAGACGGGAGGGGATGAAGGCGGCGACTGGAGACGGGACGGGAGTAGGAGCGGCACTGAGACGGGAGCGGGATTGAAAAGGCGGACTAGGACAGACGGGGATGAGAAAGAACTGGAACGGGACGGGGATGAGGCGGGACTGGAGAAAAGGACGGGATGAAGCGGCACTGGAGACGGGACGGGATGAGGCGGGACTAGTGACGGGATCGGGACGGGATGAGGCGGCACTGGAGACGGGACGGGATGAGGCGGCACTGGAGACGGGATGAGGTGGGACTGGAGACGGGACGGGATGAAGCGAGACTAGTGACGGGATGGGATCGGGACAGGATAGAGCAACGCTGAGTACAGAGAGAGATGGGATGCGAAAAAGAGAGGAAAGTAGTCCAGGACAATGACAATGACGATAACTAACGGTCAGGGAGCGCAGCAGGTGCCGGTGCCGGTGCCGGTCCCAGGACACTATACCACTCAATCCGTGAGACCGCCGCTATGCGCCTCCCTTTACCCACTGAGCCATGTATTCACCACACCACTCCGAGAGGCCGTGAAAAGCGGTCCCGATGGTCCCACCTCCACACGGTCCTGGTCGGGTCGGCCGGTCCCGTCACATTACCGCCCTTCTGTCGCCGCCGCCGGTCGCCAGTCGCCGATGGTCGCCGCCGGTCGCTCCTTTCGCGTCGACTCACCGCTCAGGTGATATATGGCCCGGTGTCCGCGGACAAAGCGATCGGCTCGACACGGCTGAGGGGAACGGCGAGGGTCGAGGACGCTCGCTGCTCTATGAGACCCGGGAAAGGGAACTCTTCTCTACATATAGAGCAGGTTCCATGGGTAGGGTCGGACGGTCGGTTTTGAGGCGCAGATAGAGTAATCTCCTCTAACGGGTGAGCTTGAGTTGTATCATTTATTTTTTGGTTCACTTAGAGAGGACTTTTCGCGAAATAGTCTGGGTTGTCGATTCGGTTGAATCCGCTTTCCAAGGTCGGCTCAGTGGTTCGAACCAGCACAAATCGCAGCGGTCGCAGAGAGCACATAGCCACAGAACTATGGAGTGCTCAGAGATGGAACGTAATACTACAACAGCGATCAAAGCCGCAAACAGCGTAAAACAGCTGCAGATGAGATGGTCGTCACGATCACGGTGACGTCACGATCTTGATTGTTGGAGCGTCGTCAGCGAGCCTCCAACGATGGCTCCAATGACCTTTCAATGTGTCAGCTGAAGGCCGCGTGTGTGGCTCTTCATGTGAAAATGAACACCTTGCAAACACATTGCAAACAGCAGTGACAAATCACATACAGCGATACCCCACTCAGACGTACTTGAAACGTCACCTTGACTGATGTCTATTTGCAAGAGCAATTCCGCTGGTCGTTTCTCGGTCAGGCTTCAACCCGTTAGCCGTTATGCGCCAAGCAGGTTTCTCTTCACGACTAGCCCGGCTAGTTCTGGGCAGCCGTCAGGCTCATTATCCAGCAGGGCGTGACCACTGAGCAGCGTGTCAAATGCCGTGTCACCCGGCGTGTCACCGGACGTGTCACCCGGCGTGTCACCGGACGTGTCGGACGTCACGTCACGTGGCGTGACGGGCGGGTCGCCGGCGCCGGTTAGCACACTCGCCTCCCAGGGCAGCGGCGACACGCCCGTCGCCCGGCGTGTGTTGGCTGACCCGCCCTGTCACCAGGAGAGACACGGTACTGTGTCACATACCCCCCCCCCTGCTGGGGTCAGGGGGTGTTCTCGTTCCCACCCTCTCCGCCCCGACCCGCCCTGACCCGCCACGCGCAGCGCCACTCCCAGCGCGCTGAAGAGGTCGCTGAGGTGCCGAAAACGACCGGGCACGAAGCGTCTAACGGAACACACGGAGCTGTCATAACTTGACGTCAACTCGACTCGACGGCCTGGAAGGAGGCCCACAGCGAAGAGATGACGCAATTACCCGCTAATAACTTGTTCTACACGGGATCTAGGCGTTTCGGACGGACATTTGTTGCACGCTCGTGTCACGGTTCGCTCCACAAAGGTAGCTTACGTCGGGGATCACACCTCGGGTGGTCACGGCGGCTCGACGAGAAGCCTGGCGAGGTGAAGTGAGACTTGGCGAGGTGAAGTGAGACTTTGTGAGATGAAGTGAGACTTTGTGAGGTGAAGTGAGACTTGGCGAGGTGAAGTGAAACTTGGCGAGGTGAAGTGAAACTTGGCGAGGTGAAGTGGACCGTGGTGCTCGGTGGACCCCCGTCCTCGCGCTCCCCAGCCGGCCAGCGGGCCTCGGCTGACTCACCCTTTTCTCCGTCATGACGTAGAGGTGCTGTTTGGTCGGGTTGAGTCGGAGGTCAGCCTGCACCCTGCTGCCCTGGCGCACGGTCAGGTCGGCGTACTCTGTGCCGGTTATCGTGTCGTCCGGCAGTGGCTCCACCACGATCTGGAAACATAGAAAGAGCATGAGGTTAGAGATCTGGGGACACAGCGATCAGAAGGCTACAGATTGGCGAAACTGAGATATTAGAGACCAGTGAAATACAGAAATCAAATGGTTAACTGGAAGCACTGAGATCAAAAGCATGAAGATCGGCGAAACACAAAGTTTGTAAGGCTATATAGGTACCTAGCTAGCAAATATGATGGTGTATTGAATCTTACAGCAACCACGTTGCGCGCTTAACAGGATGCGTCATCATGCTACAAAACAGCGATTTACCTACTATTAAAAGCCTTGGCACGTGAATCACTCAGAGCGACACGATGGACATGCTGATATCAGTTAAGAAGATTGCTTAAGTACAGCGTACACTACAAGCCATACGCCACTACGGACCTCAACATGGGGCCAGGGTCACAACAATGGACTTTAACGAGAATCGCACTATTGTGACATCACCTCGTATACTTCCCATTTAAGGACATAACATAGATGTCCTGCGGCGCGTGGACAGACTTGGTGGCTCTCAGCTGCAGCGACGCACCCCTCCCCTCCCCCTAAACCCCATCTGGCTGGTCAGACGTTTATTATCATGAAGGCATTAGCCGGTGCGTCGCACTGGCCCGCAAACGGCCTCAAACGTCGACTGGAGCTGACAACTGAGACAATGCGTTGATTGATTGATTGATAATCAAGCGTTGGAGGCGGGGCCAGCGGTGAGGTCATTCTGCGCCAGCTGAACACATCCGCTACCATGCATGGAAGGGTTCGCGAAGGCCGGCGTCATCCACGGCCCAGCGCGCCCCTTTCTGTACCGAGAATCAGCCACAGCGCTCGTTACTCGACGCAGCCCCGTGACATCTCTCTTTGTGTGGAGGAGCGCCGCTGAACAGGGCGCGCTGTGTCCCTCTGTCGTCCTCTGTCACGCCCTGTGACCCGTTAAGGCATGGGGTGACCCTCAGCTGGCGCAGCTCTTCAGTCAGCCAGAGGGTGACACCACTCCTCGCCGCCCCGCGCTGCGCCGCGCCGGGCTGACTCGGCGGGCCGACTCCGGCTGACTCGGGGCAACTCCACCCGGAGACGGAGCCGCGCGGGGCCTGATCGCGCATAGCCAGCCCTGCTCTCCGTCCCCCGTGGTGCCATCCATCACGATCCAGGAGTCCCAGGTCGCCGCCGCGAAGACAGCGCCGCAGTCGGTCCTGGCTGCGTGCCAGCCATCCGAGGGCTGTCAACAACGCAAACGAATGCAGCACCGTGCCTAATTTGATGTCCCCACCACCGCCGCCGGAGCCGCCGCTGCCGTTGCCACGGTGTTGGTTGTCCGGCTACGGGCGGGTGCAGCGACCATCTGCGCTGCGGTGGTTATCGGCTCCATCTCCTGTGCTGATGCAAAGCTTTCCTAGAATCCGCCGACTGAGAAGTCAGCCTGCCGCGGCTGATCAGTGACGTCATCCAGGTAACTGTGACGTCACTGGTGTCTAGTCTCCACGGCGGGGTGCGGACGGAGGCGCCGTCCCCGCCCACCGCCCACCACCCACCGTCCACCGTCCACCGTCCACCACCGTGTTTATAGCCCGCCAGTCGGGGATTATGATCGGAGATAGGCCCTCGGAAATCCGGGATCGGCGACCGAGCGACTGAGTGAGGGATTGTCAACGCTTCGCGAACGATGGAGACGGACCGATCAGGAATGTATCCACTTGGCTCGTTTTGAGGGATTACCATACCGGTGATCACATCAGGAGAGCTGCGCTGGAACGAACGCAGGTGGCGCAATTCATCCTGTTTCTAAAACAGCAGGCGCTCAGGACAAAGCAGCCATTTACATAACCTGAATGCGGAAACAGCAACTAACAGCTAAACTTCCCAGAATGGGCTGACTTAAGTGGCAATTCGACACGACAACGTTTTACCCAAACAGCGGCAGCAGTTTGTCCTGCGGTCTGCGTTAATGCACTGGAGCCTTAGAGCCCAGACCAGCAGCTGGTTACGCTAATCAGACCCGAGAAACATCACACATGCCGTCCCGAGCACCTCGAACGTGTTGTGGCAGGAGGTGCAGCGACTGGCATACCACATCACTACAGGCCCGCCCCTGCGCCCTCCACCTGGCGCCCAGACCTGGCGCTCAGACCTGGCGACCAGCTCCTTCCAGCCCGGATTTCCGCGTTGTCGCATGCGGCGGCGCTGGTAAGACGAGGCAGGATTAGCCCTCGCCACCCTCCACCGCGGCAGTCGCTGTTTGTTTGGACAAAGCCCGCCCACTGAGGCACCCAGGAGAGGCGTCGTGCCGACGTCGCGCGCCGGAGTCGCGTCGGTGGGGATGCTGTCGGACTCAGGTGTCATGACTCGCGGCCTGACGCCCCGACATCCCTCGCTGTCGCCAGGGTCTGTCTCGGGTCGTGGTGCTGTCCCTCGCTGTCACACGACACGCGACATCCACACGACACGCGACATCCTCCTCCCTCCGCCGCCCCAGGTCACGGGGTCACCGCTCCATGTCACCGCTCTAGGTCACGGGGTCACCGCCCCGGTCACTCCTCTCCCCTGCACATCTGGCCGGAGCGCGGCCCAGCGGGACCGGAGCGCTGCCTGTCAGCCGTCGACGTGCCGGAGAGTAAACACAGCTCTACAGGCGGTACGGAGCGGTGCGCGTTCTCCCCAGCTCCCAGCGGGCCACGAACTCACACACCGCGCTCCGCTGGGCCTGCTCCGCCCCGCCCAGCCCCGCCCGCCGCTCTCAGCGCGCACTCCAGACAAATTGGAGTCCCTGCCGGCCCGCTCGGCCCGCTCGGCCCGCTCGGCCCTCCAGGCCTGGGCCGGTGGGGGAAGGCCGCACCGACAGCATTCCGCGCTCTCAGGCTCCCAGAGCGGACCGCCGCTTTATGGACCACTGCGTTTACAAGCGGCCCCTAAAAGCGTCATCAGCCGGCGCGTGATTGTTCACCCTTCCCCTCGCCCCTGTTGCGCCGGGGCGATCGCGCTGCCGCCCCTTCGACAGCATTACTGAATTACGATGAGCACTGCCGGTTGCCGTCTACCCACGGCTGCTGACCGGTGATAGCCGCAGCCGCATCAAAGCCAGACCGAACCCACACCTTCGAAGACCAGGAGACGACTCTCGCGCGGACTACAGAGCACAGCAGCTCTCCTCAGACCACTGCCATGTGCTCCCGACCATCGATCCCGCCAGTAGCGGCAATCACGGCGCACCATTGACGACCAGCTGCAGCATTAACGCTAAGTGGCGCGGCTGCAGCGCGCCGGGTCCGCCGCCGCTGCGCCGCGCCCGCCGCGAGAGCCGAACGCTGTCGGGCCGGTCCTAAACCGGCGCACGCTGACATTAGCTGGCGCGGCGCGTTTTGAATGCGAGCGTGCCGCGGCCGTTGGCCGGCCCGTGTCCACCAACATGAGCGGCCATTTCGCACAGCGAGGGCGCCCATCGCTGTGCAGGGCACGTGCTAGGCACTACATTGGTGTGTCGGCCGCGGCCCTGACACAGGCCGACAGAGGTGGAGTCAGCAGGTCCAGTGCCAGTGATAACCTGGGGTCAGCCGAGTCGCGGAGCCCACGCCTCATGGCCGCTCTCCCATCCCAGCACGTCTGGAAGAACCAGTCAGCCAGGCAGCGTGCCGGGTCGTCTGGGCCCGGCTGGGCTGGCCTGGGAGCTTAGTACGGCCTCTGGCCTGCGCCGGCCGCGGCCATGTCCGAGGTCACCCAGCACCCAGCATCACCAGCTAGCACCCGAGCAGCACCGAGCAGCACCCGGCGGCACCCGAAACGGCACCCGGCAGCCACTACGAACGCACCCGAAGCGGCACCGAGCGGCACCCGAGACGGCAACCCGAGCGGCACCGAGCAGGCACCCGAGCAAGGCACCCGAGCGGCCACCCGAGCGGCACCCGCAGCAGCACCCAGACAGCTCCCAGCAGCAAACCCAGCGGCACCCAGCAGCACCGAGCAGCACCCAGCAGCACCCAGCAGGCACCCAGCAGCAACCCGAGCAGCACCCGAGCAGCACCTTGAGCGGCACCGGCTAGCACCCGAGCAGCACCCGAGCAGCACCCCGAAGCAGCACCCGGATCGGCACCGAGCGCACCCCGAGGCAGCAACCGAGCGGCACCCGAGCAGCAGTCCGAACGGTTACCCGAGCGGCACCAGAGCCAGGCACCCAGCAAGCACCCGAAGCAAGCACCGAGCGGGCACCCGAGCGGCACCCGAGCGGCACCCGAGCGTCACCCGAGCGGCACCCGAGCGGCACCCGAGCAGCACCCGAGCGGCACCCGAGCAGCACCCGAGCGGTACCCAGACGGCGCCGACAGCGCGACCAACTCAGCGGGGCGGACACAACGGGTCATCATAAACCGTCAGCAGATGGGGTTTCAGTGTCGGCGAAACCGGCGCGCGGCAGCCGGAGGGCGACTGAAACGTGACGTGACCCGACTGCGACTCGTGCGCTGCCTGGTCAGCCCAGCCGACCCAGTCCACCGGACCGGCCCGGACCGACCCGACCTGGCCGGCACGCGGGCGACTTTCTCCACCGACGGGTGTGCTGCTGCATGACAGCCTGCATACCGACGTGCCAGCGATGTGGGTGGTGGAGGCCGCAGTCAGATGGCCCGGCGCGCCTTCCTGGGAAGCGGGGGAGGCATGGGGAGACAGGCACACATGGTCCGACGAGAGAGACGCGAGACAGCCACGAGACAGCCTCGAGAGACAGCCGCCGAGACAGCCCGAGGAAGCCCACGAGGAAGCCCAGCGAGGACAGCCACGAGACAGCCACGAGACAGTCACGAGACAGTCACGAGACAGTCACGAGACAGCCGCGAGACAGCCACGAGACAGCCGCGAGACAGCCGCGAGACAGCCGCGAGACAGCCGCGAGACAGCCGCGAGACAGCCACGAGACAGTCAAGAGAGTCCGAGACAGTCACGAGACAGCCACGAGACAGCCACGAGACAGTCGAGATGACGAGACATAGAGTGAGAGATCACGACTCTCAGCCGCTGCCAGGATCTGATAAGGCCAACACCCGAACGACCAGGATCTTACACCGCAACAGGTCGATTTTTGCTCGTGTTTACCAAGTCCCGAGTGTCCTTGCTTTCTCGTTTTCGTCCTTGACGCAAGGCTTTCCTCCAGCGCGAAGGGCATCTGATCAGTTTGTTGCAGGTTTTTGTCCACCGGCCAGTGCGAGATACAATGGAGCCTTAACAGCGTGCACGGTGGCATACGTGACGCCACAGTTAGCCGTTCGCGATGAGGCTGCGAGCGACACCTCACAGGTAACGTCACACATTCACACTAAGGATGACAGCATTGGAGGCGTCACCTTGCTTGGAATATGACGCTAAGGTAGATAGTACAGCCGAACGGCTGAGTCTCCAATGTCGGCCTTATAGGGAGGTGACATCACATACCTAACGATTGCTCCATTAGAGGTGTCACCTTGCGCCACAATCACGCCCTTGGAGGTGTCACCTTGCCTGGAAATGACGCCAAAGTAGCGGCAGTACGCCGGCTGAGGGCCGGTGTCGTCCACCATTAGCTGCCGCATGTATTTATCACCCTCGGCTAATAAGGCCTGGCAGTCTGGCCGTAGATCAGGCTCGGGAAGCTCTCACAAAAGCTCTGCATTAGCGCAGCAGGCCGCGGCGCCGCGGGCGAGCTCTCAGAGCGCAGCGGAAAGGTCACCAAGTTGGCGTGACACCACCTAAACGACACCAGCCCGGTCTGGTCCAGAATGTCACATCAGTCCCGGTTTCGCCGCTGCCATCGATTCCGTGTCCGTCCGCAACTCTCCCGGCGCGGCGGCGGCGGCGGCGGCGGCGGCGGCGGCGGCGGCGGCGGCAGCAGCAGCAGCAGCAGCAGCAGCGGTGGGGCCGAGGTGCACGAGGTCCGCCCGTCTCCTGCGGCGGCGCTGTGGCGTCGTGAACAGCAGGGGGCCCACCCCGGCGGCCCCGGCCTTCGCCCCTGCAGCCGCGGGTCACGAGCAGCCCGTCTGGAACGCCGGCCAGGCGGCAGAGGACAGGCAGCCTACCAGGGCACACACCTGGTGTTGTCTGACCCCTCTCAGGTCATGTGTGGGTCACCACCGCCCGAGGCAGGTCACCAGCTCGCACCAGTCATCAGAAACACCCCGTCCCAGTCTCTCTCCAATACCCAATCATCCGACGTTTGTGGTGTAACAGCCCAGACGAACGTTGCGCAACAGCATGGGCGGCGGGCATTTTGCACGTTGCCCGCAATTTTCGCAGCGCATACAGAGTGTCTGCGACTGCGATGGCCGGCCAAGATGGGATGCTATCGGCCAATGTCGGTCAGTTTACGAGTCACGATAGACGTGCGGAGAGAGGCACACCTGACGCCGGCACGGATTCCCAGCGAAAGCCTCCCTCTGCCATTATTCGCCTTGTCCGACGGCCGACCTCCCGCGGCGGAAATGTTGCGACACTTAATTAAGCATTTTTTGGCGAATTCCGGCCCTCAGGAATGTGGTGCAGACACCATATACAACACCACCGTGGTCCAGACGGTTCATTGTCAGCCAGTTGCACAGGATAAGTTCGCAGGGCGGCCTGAGACGACCGGAAACGGGCGAGGAAAAAAGCGCGCCGTGTCTGGCTGGCACCGAGCGGCGTTTCTGCACGTGGAGGTACGTGGCGCCACGACAGCGCGGCACGTATTAGACGCGTCCGGAGACACGTGACACACGTGGCATGTGCATCCGCTCCCGGGCGCACGAGCTGACACGCGTGTCCGGACCAAGCGGAAGCGCGACCGCTCCCCGAACTTTCTCCAGACCGCTCCATATTAATGACACGTCCGAACACATCCGAACATCCGCACTGCACTCGTTGGAAATTAGGGTCCCGCTTTCGAGATCGTTCAAACCGACTGACTGTCAAAATGATACAAACGAGCTCCGACTCGGGCGAGAGATTATGCTTGTGACCCGCACGCGCGCGTGTATCTACCCCTCCCCACTTTCACGAGGCGGTACACAGCCAACCCATCAACAGTATGGACTTCAGAAGCGCTGCTTCCAATGTAAACACATCATGTGGTTGAGATCAACACAAGTGACCTGCATCCAACAAGGTATAACATGAATCGGTAGCGGGGAACAAACATGCAGCACATATTCGCAGCTCCACCCACGTGTTCGGCCCATACCCCGCTGTCGCAGGCCTGGCGGGCATGGGCACAGGAGGGGCGGCTCCGACGCGCCAGGAATGTCTCCGGCGCGCAGTAACACGGCGCCATCCGTCTCGGACGCGTCGCATGCGTCAAACGAACACGCCGGACACCTGTCGCCCGCCAATGGACCGGGCGGACGGGGCGGGGCGGGACGGTGCGGAGACACCGGCCCTACCCGGCCCGGCGCCGCCCCAGTCCAACCCATTACCCAACACGTCCCGACCGTGCACGGCGCCGATTCAATTCCACGAACGTGTCGATCCGGAGATTGTCATCGGTGCCGCGCTATCGGTATCGGTGGAAAGTGGAGCGGCTTACGAGGAGCGCCGGGCCCTGTACCGCACGATCTGCCGGCGCTACGAGCTGCAATCCGCGCTCGACGAGAGGCGCGCTCTCAAGGAAACTGACCCACCTGCGCCGCCGAGAGCGGCAAACTTGCAGCAGCGACGGGCACGGCATGTCGCTTTTTATCGAGCAGTCCAATTTAAAGTCACGGTTAATACTTTCCGAACTTGGCGTGCACTTGCCCGATCTGAGCATCTCAATAATTTAAGTTGGCGAAGTTCGGGTCGTCGCTTAGCGGCGGCAGCATTTGGAAATGAGACCGTGACATCGAAGAGCACTGATGGCAAGTTTAAACTCGCGCGACAAAGTGTCTCACTACAGGTGCCCCCCCTGGCTGACGCCAGGGGGGGAAGCTGCCCCCCCCTGCCCCCCCGGTGGCGCCGCCCCTGGGCGTGACCACATAACATCCACAGACAGCCGTCATGTTGTTCTAGATATCTTGGCAGCTGCTTGCGCAAGCGTCCGAGCTACAATGGTGGCAGACTGGGACGTTAATTACGTAACAAGCTCTACTTGCCAGTTCTTGCCTGTTGCATCAAGAGCAGAGCAGAGCAGGGAGGGGTCATCTGCCTGCACTTTCTCCGTCACTCCCCACCCGCCCTCCAACAACCGCGCCACGGAGGTGTTAATGACCTCGAGCATCTTCAGAACGGTCTTCCTAACAAAGTGGAGGCTGTTCAGTGACCGTCCCCTCCCCGTGACTAGCGTAAAGCGTCACCCGACCAGGCAGCAGCCGCGCGCCGCTCCAGCGCGTGTGTGTATGTGTGTCTGTGAGTGTGTGTGCGCGCCTGTGTGTCTGTCTCGCACTCCCAGAGCGTCCCAACACAACAACCCTATTTAGCGTAATGGGAAGCACTTAGCAAATCCCCTGCCGAGAAATTCGCTTGCGTGGATCCATTTCCTACGGAAAAGGTTCCCGGGCTCAACATTTGGCGCATTTGAGTCTTTCTTTTCCGCTCCCGCCCTTTTGACGCTGTCCCCCAGCGTGAACGCAGCCAGCAGCGTGATTCGATTTGCCAGGGCATTGAACTGCAATGCCGAGGACATTGATTCGCCATAAACCTGAGTCTCCGGATAACGAAGAACCAATAGCGCTATAAACGTACACCGCCACTAGAAACTCGCCGCGACGAACACATTTTTTTCCGTCCCTCCGCCTGTGCAACCCCACCCCTACACCGTCACCGTGATGAAGCGGGCGGCTATCAGGGCCGCTCCGTCCGTCCGTTCCTGGGCCGGCCGTCCGTCCGTTCCTGGGCCCGGCCGGGTCGGCTGTGCAGACACGAGCAGGCGGCCATCAGGGCCACTCCGTCCGTCCGTCCGTCCGTCCGTCCGTCCGTCCGTCCCTGGGCACGGCCGGGTCGGCTGACGGGGACAGACACAAAAACGGCACCGAACCGCTGCTGCAATCCGTCCCCGCCAGACTGACAGCGCGCGCTGAGGGCCGCATGGTCCCCGCGTGGGTTGCCGGCGCGCCTCTGCCACTCCCCCGCTGCCGTCACAGTGACAGACAGGCATGGCATCGCACTGCAATGCCAGACGGCTGAAGCAGACGACTGCACCGGTCAGGTCAGGCGCTGGCATATGAAACAGCATACTACCGGAAGACGCGCGGAAACCCCGGAAACCAGGCCAGTCCGCCCGGAAGAAAGGCTGCGATTGCTTGTGGTTCACAGATCTGCGCGCGCCTCTTCCTGACCGCTGCTGTCTGCCGATCGCCCAGCTCGGGCGGCCCGGCCAGGCCCTGGGTAGCTGGGAAGCCCGTTGGGACGCCGGCAGATAGCCTGACAGACGGTCGGGACCGCAGCAGCCCCCGCTCAGGGTGACCGGCGCAGCTCGAGAAACCACGACAGCCGCGACTGAGCAGCGCAGGGAGCTGCCATTGCACTGCAGCCGTCTGTCAGCGCGCACGACAGTGGCAGCCAGCGCTCCACGCCGCACGGCAAGTCCAGCGGCCAACAATGGGACAGGCGGGCAGCCGAGGAGTGGATCGAGTGGACGGCAGAGCTGGCGGCATTCCGCAGTGTCACCACCTGCCCAACTGTCCGTGGCTCTCTCGGACTCGGTCGGTCAGCGCTCGGTCTGTAGGCGGCTCTCTCGGACTCGGTCGGTCAGCGCTCGGCTGTCGGCGGCTCTCTCGGTCGGTCAGTGCTCGGCGGACCCGCGCGGTGAAACCCGGATCTGACTGGCTCGATCGGCGCCGATGACCGCTCATTGGCTCATACATAGCGACACTTTTTCGCCTCCGCCGGTGTCGAAAAAGTGAACGGCGAAAAGACGCTGAGCCAGCGGCCTCGCTGATGGAATCTGTCGATTTTTTCCTGGGTGCAATTTATGGCGAATCTCGTCGGATTACCCATACAGGAAAGTGGGGATTTTTGCCGTGCGCTGGCAAATCAGTGCCAATTTGCATCCACCTTTTTCGCGGGACTGCCGAGTACATTATACAGTCAAGTTTAGACTTTAGAGGGTGCGTCAATGTGGTGACTCAAGCTGCGTACAGCAGCTGCACGAGACAGCACCATAGACGCACAACGCGCTTCCCAGGATCAATAACGATATTAGCGCCAGCTTCTAACGCGTCATTAACACGCGCCCGCGGGCCGAAACGCATCATCACTCTGCATGTCTGCTATAATGAAACAATTAAGGCCGCTCGCCACCACCGGCGTCCCAGCCGGGGGGCGCCACCGCACGTCACCGGGCAACACTCCTCAGCTGTGCAGGTACGGTGAGGGACAGCGGCTTTATCAATATATCGGGTCTCTCGCCCAGAGTCCGACGGTTACCACAAAGCACACCCGGCGGCGACTGTCATAACTGCGCCTATGTCAGCTCTGTGCAGTCTGCACGGCTCAGGCAACCCGGACAGCAATGAAGTCGGCCAGCAGAAACACGACAAACACAGCGGGAACACGCTACGACTCAGCCAGGCATTCGTAATTTGAATGTTATTAAAACACACGGAACTGATTCTTGCGGAAGAATGGCTCTAGATGTTGTACATGCGGTCATTAAAGGTAATTGCATCATGTAGGTGTACCCTGTTTTCTATGAAATAAACGTCGACTCATTATATGTTTGTCGTGTAGTGTTATTCCGTCAAGTGGCTCTCTCGCTAGACAACCAGTCATTTAGCCCCCGTTTGTATGATTTTCTGTCCAGTGGGCGTGTCAACTCGTTCTCTGCAATTTATGACCCGTTGTCCCACGGCCCGCCCCCGCCCCCGCCCCCGCCGCCGCCGCCGCCCGGTCCATTGATGGGCGGTTTACGGTCACCGTTCGGCTGTCACGATCAATAGACGGACAGAGCCGTGTGACCCGAGCGGCGACTTCTCCCGCCAGCAGCGACTCTGCCAGGCGCTGGATAGTGGATACAAGATAGCCGCTACCTAACCTAAACGAGAGCAGCCAGTATAGCGCCGCTGTTGATGAAGGCCGACGTGTCGACACATCGGCCAGCTGCTGAAGTACTCTGGCCGCTACCGCAGGCAGCCCTTTTACTGGTAGCAGCACCAACGGTAGCAGCACCAACGGTAGCGGCACCAACGGTTAGCAGCACCAACGGCAGCCAGCGCCAACCAGAGCACCAACGGTAAGCGTCCACCAACGGGTAGCAGCACCAACTGTAGCGCACCAACGGCAGCAGCACCAACGGCCAGCGAGCACCAACGGTAGCAGCACCAACCGGTAGCAAGCACAACGGTAGCAGCCGCCAACGGTTAGCAGCACCAAACGTTAAGCAGCACCAACGGTAGCTTAAATGTAGCGGAGAGCGACGGCGCAGCGTAGCCGGGCGCGCAGAACGACGCCGTGAAATGGATTTATCCACACCGCCACGCCACCAGTGCGGCGGCGTTCAATTGAGGGGAAAATCGGGCGATCGAACTCATCCGTACGGCGCACTTCAAACCCATTCATTAGGAAAGATAGCACGCCGCGCAAAATACCCAAGCCGGACGCATTAATGACTGGTGCTTTGCAGACGAAACGCAAACACGACGGCGACAAAAACACCCACTTAGTGATATTTTTGAATCAAGAAGGGTGTAACTATCGCTGCTTATAAATTCATCCTCCTTTACTGACGCTGTTATTCTGCATCAACAAGCGCGTTTACCATTATTTAATGCAACGCTATTATGCCAGAAAAAAAAACGTTCCCGTACGTCATCCAGAAGAGCCAAGGAAAGGGCCCGGCACGTCGCTGCATTGTTTCCACCGCGCCTACATATGCTTAACAATGCTAAACCACGCAACACATCTGCACAAACGCCAAGCCAGGTAGCTCAAGTCGTTCCGACATCACCTGAACTACACTGACTGCAGACTGTGCTCCACCCGCAGACTGTGCTCCACCCGTGTCCCGTCACGCGACTGCAGCGGCGTCCGACGCTGTACAGCGCTGCTACAGCCGCGTCCGACGCTGTACAGCGCTGCTGCAGCCGCCGTCCGACGCTGTACATCGCTGCTGCCAGCGGCGTCCGTCGCTGTACAGCGCTGTTACAGCGCGTCCGACGCTGTTTACAGCGCTGCTACAGCCCGTCCGACGCTGTACAACGCTTGCAACAGCCGCTGTCCCGACGCTTGTACAGCGCTGCTGCAGCGGCGTCCGACGCTGTACAGCGCTGCTACAGCCGCGTCCGACGCTGTACAGCGCTGCTGTAGCGGCGTCCGACGCTGTACAACGCTGCTACAGCCGCGTCCGACACTGTACAGCGCTGCTGCAGCCGCGTGGAGTCGCAATTGCGTGTCACAGCTCCGCCCCTGTCACTTTTTGCCGTCCGATCGCGGTCCGGACGGGATTCCCGCGTCACTCCGACAGGCGTAATGAAGCGCGTCAACCTGTTCGTGTCTCGGCCTCGGCTAATTACAGGGCCTTTTCTCAGGCAAATCGCGACGACTCCCAGTTGACAGCGCGCGATTCGGCTAATGCGTGAGGCAAAGAGTTTGAGTGTAGGGACGTTACATGGGTTGTAAGCACATGAAGGAGTCTTGAGTGAACGGAGTTTTTGAGTTGAAGGTCTTGAGTGAAAGGAGTCTGAGTTGAGTAGTGATGAAAAGGATTGGTGTGGGTGGTTATTCGGAAGTGGGGGTGGAGTTCTGGGTTTGGGATAATAGTGTTAGGATGGAGTGAGGAGGAGGGGTGGGGTGAGGCTGAGGGCAGGCAGAGGGAAACGAAGGTACAGGGGGTAAGTGGGGACATAGGGGTTAGTGGTAATAGGGGTGTAGGTATCTAGATGTAGGAGGTCACTGCTCTGGTAAGGCAGGGTAAGTCAGAGAGTATGTGTGCCAGTGCTGAGATGAGAGGATGAAGTGTACCAATCGGAGAATAGGTACTGATGTCGACACTACAGAATTAGTGGTGCTAAAGTGGTCCTGAGTGCGGGCGGCTAGAAACAGTTCGTGACGGCGGCCCATACGATGATCATACGAGCTATCGGATAAGAATGGGTGAGAGTATCACGAGCACGTATGACCCCAAAGAGATACAGTGTGTAGGTACCACAAACAAGACCAACAAATCACAATATCGGAGGTGTACTGCAGAAATAGCACCCCGGGTAATGAGTATGCCCGCACAGAGTACATATGGGTCTCACTCGGATAGAGGCCCCGTGGGTGAGCTAGGAGTCACCACGGGTACGGTACCATAGGTACATATGAGTAACCGCTAACAGTAGGGCATCAGGAGCCGATATAAAGCCGCGGTCTCTCGCCTTGCAGAGCAAGTGGAGGTGTGCACCAGCGGCGGTACGGTAGCGGCGTGTGTGAATTTCACTGCGAGAACGGGATAGATCGCCGCGCACCCTGAGAATACAAAGGAACAGGGTACGACACGGCTCGGCTAAACGTAGTATATAGCGGGCGTGCATCTGCTCTTAGTAAGGCTGAGGATAGCCGGAGGTAAAATCTAAACGGAGCGGAGGTGATGGGTAGAGAGGGCGGGAGTGAGAGAGGCAGTGAAGGCAGGTCAGCGACTGAACAGGCTAGGCGAGCATTAACCAGACAGCGATGACCGGAGCAAGCAGACAGGAGAGAGAGAGTACCAGAGCAGAGAGGAGACGTGCTGCGCTTCGACAAGAGAGCCGATAGACCACGGCAGAAGGGTCACGGGACCGGGTACAGAGATACATGGTAAGCGAGGGTGTAGGGAACAGTAGGTTCGTACCAGATGGAACGAAGGCTGTAACCACGAATCTGGGGCGTGAGAGGATACATTAGGGTGAGAAGGTTGAGCGGTTGTACTGCAGCCGCTCGGACATCGAACGATAAGTGCTGCATGTGTGCCGAGCACGTTCGGGACAATAGCTCTGGCGAAGATATCCGGACCGAAGCTGTGATCTTACCGTTTGCGGTGCCGACCGGAATGAATTATCGAGATCGTGTGCGTGCCTAGTGTCATTCAGCTTACTGGAACAATCGGATGAACCAGTTTGAGCGGCCCGTCCGCGTACTCTCTTCGTAGTCGAGACGTGCTTCAAGAGAGGTGTCCGTGAGGAGAACGTGGATTGGTGATCCCAACCGTGCGCGGCGCTGACATGCGCGAAGCCGCAATAGGAATGCATGGTGCGGTAGAATTAGTCGGCGACAGAAGGTACTCGCCAGAAATGTGTTCAGAAATAGTGGTGAAGATAGGTCGCACAACAATAAACGGTCAGCGAGACAGGGGTGAGCGTGGCGCAAATGTACGCCGCTGGATAGTGCTAAGTGTAAGCGAGCGTGTCGCGAGGCGTAATCTAAATCAGCGCGTGTGAGCGATAAGTGAGTGAGTAGTTCACTGATACAACAAACGAAAATTGAGTGAGGTGTTTGGCAGTAATGAGCAGCCTGAGAACTGGTGTAAACGCGGGCGGTGCACCATGACACGAGTGACAGTGGTGGTGCGAGAGGTAGTACAGTCAGCAGGTGAGATGTGAGGACACGACAAGGCGGCTGTGTTGATTGCTACGGAATAGGTAGGCGCTACTAATCAGTAGGTAGTGATGAGATGATAGTTCACTATGGTGGGCCTGAGATCTGATGTGCCTAGCATTACGAGATGACACTGCAGACAGCCAATCAAATAGCAACATGCAAGAGAGCCTCGTTGCGGAGAGCTGGAAGACAAGACCATGGTGATCGTATAAATGAGAGTGTGCAGACACGATACCACGACACAGACAAGGAAAATCGGAACAAAGACACACTCAGCACCACGCCATCACGTTCCATAGTCTACGGTATGACCAAGCGTACTTTAAATCACTAATTGGGTTCATAGAGTGATTTTACTTGCCACTTAGCTGTCACACAGAATTCACGGTGGGGCTACATCGGAAGTGGGCGTGCAAGACAAGGACCAGCGACCAAAGTGTTGAGGACAGATTCACAATATCATCGACATAAAGAACAATACATAGGTGTATCCTTAGACCGTCAGTTGTTACCAATGCACCCGCAAATTTGAAGCGTATGGAATGAAACAGCGTCGCCGTCCACCTGACCGACCGCTGCACTGGACGAGGCTCGCTTATGACGATCTCAGAAACGAGGACTCGACTGGATAATCATGGTCTACCTCTGCTGAGAGGCTGGGAAAAATGACGCCTCCGACGTTGGCGTACTCGTCGTAAGACTAACTGCCCAACAGCGATGACATACAGTCGACTATTTCGTGGGCTCTGGCGAGTCCGGTGGTGTACAAGTGATAGTCCATCCGACACACCGGTCACGGCGGGTCGGTTGGCCGTGTAGTCCCTGGGGCCGCCACGAATCTCTCTAACCCCGATCTGATCCCGCACCCTTCGAGCTGCTCTGATCCCGTGCCCTTCGAGCTGCTCTGATCCCGTGCCCTTCGAGCTGCTCTGATCCCGTGCCCTTCGAGCTGCTCTGATCCCGTGTCTTTCAAGCTGCTCTGATCCCGTGCCCTTCGAGCTGCTTTGATCCCGTGCCTTTCAAGCTGCTCTGATCCCGTGCCTTCTCCGGCTGGCACTGAGACTTCCGAGTATTCCGCCAGCCGTCGCCGAGAATTCGGCCCACACGAGCGGGCTTGATGCCTGAGCTAATGTGATCTAGCCAAATCGCGTTTCACAGTCAACAATAGCACGATTCGGTGACTTTTCCGACAGACGCTAAACCCTCCGCGCGTCCCTAGGCTGTCTATGCGTCCCTAAGCTGACCTGAAAGCGCTCTCGAGCTTTCCGAGCGCTCCCAAGCCAACCTGAGGGGAATCCCACGTCCTTCCGGGCAGAAGGCGGCGGCTGAAGTAATGACAAGTCTGACGGAGCCTCCGTCGCCGCCTCCGCCGCCGCCGCCGCCGCCGCCTGCCGTTCGACGGAGCCGCCGACTCCAACGCATTACCCGGCGCGTCTGCCGAGAATCAGCAGCACTGAAGCTGCAGCCGGCCGCGAGAAGCCGTTACAATTTCCAGCTCATCGCAGATAAGTGGCCGGATCTGATTCGGAGGCGCGTGGGCCGAATAACTCGGGCACGGGTCAGCGTTCGGCAAAGGTTGCGCTCCAGTTCCGCCGGCACAGGCTGACGAACCACCTACGAGCCGCCGACGAACCGGCGTGACCTGTGTGAGGACCGCTCAGGGCTGTCTGAGACGCGCTGTCCAGCCGGCACTGCGCTCCAACCCCAGCGGCCTCGGCAGGCGTGTCGCCGCCACCGACCCTGGATAACCGTCCGGCGCCCAGATCCCCGCTACCAGGAACGCTCGTCAGACAGACAAGTCACTGAGGTCGGTAGCCGGGACCGCTCCGCCATGTCCGTCCACCGTTCAGCCGTCACGGGTCCGTCCGGATCCGTCCGGATCCGTCCGGGTCTGTCCAGAACCGTCCGGGCCCGCCCGGGTACGTTGGGGTCCGTCCACCAATAGCGTGCGCCACCCACCGGCCTCTAGTCGCCGCCTTCCGCCTGCAGCAGGTCGGGGGTGCCCCCCCCCCCCTCCGACGTACCGTTCTCGCCCAGCGCCTTATTAAATATAACGAGCCGCTCGGGCCCAATTAAGCTAAAGCGTCCGTGGCCGTGTGTGGGAGTGGCGCGCCGCTGTGGCCACGGGCCGTGTTGTCCCAGTGGGCGGGGACGCCGGTGCAGACGGCGCCGCGTGTGACGAGCTGAGGGTCATCGAGGGTGGGCTCCACGGCCAGGAAGGCCCGACGATCTGAGGCCAGGACAGGGGTGGCGGCGAGCACGGGAGTGGTGTGAGCAGCTGAGGTCAATGCAGAGGGGGCGGCGACCCACCCCGAGGTCGGAGGTGTGAGGCCCCTGCAGGGTCGTCAAGGCCTGGCCCCGAGGCGAGCCAGTCACACCAGACCCGGTGGCAGCTCCAATCCGCTGCTGCAGCAGGTTAACTAATCGCCAGCAGTGTCAGCAGTCGGCGCAGAAATCCGCTCGCAGCCACCTGGTCTGCTGTCGATTCCTGGAGACGCCAAGTCCGGCTGAGCCCAACTTTTTTCATCAAAGGTAAAATGGTCTTTTAGCGCAGTCTATCTGGCTCGGATTGGATCGCAGACATGTCGGATTCCTGTGGTTTCGGCGAAGCGAGCAGCGAGCAGAACAGTCGCATTGGACAGCTGCACCGGTGTCATAAATTGCTCCACCACAGCGGGCAGGAAACGAAGCTGGTAACGCAAATGAGCAACAACCCTGCACGCCTCCTCGGAAATCTGCAAACCAGCCTCCTGCCTCCTGTCTGTTCACAGTCCGCAACTTCAGCCTGCCGTGTCCGTCCGCCACTCTATCTCTCCCAGGTCCCTCCCTGCGGCGGCCGTGACGTCACAGCTGGCCCAGCGCGTCAGCTGATCGTCGGCAGAGGTGGCGCCACCATCGAGCCTCGCGTGCCTCGGCCGAGGCCGGCACGCTCCGCAGCAGAGATACAGCCCCTCTCGACTCTCATGGCCCAGACACGAGGCGAGCATCTTACGACATCATTTCCCTCTGAAGAAACCGTGTCGGCCATGCATCAGGCGCCGTAGAGCGAGACGGGGTCGGAGAGTCTCCCAACCGACTGCAGTGCTGTGAAGAATCCAATCGACCACCCGGGCTGTTGACAACGACAGCAACAGGTCCCAGCGGCCGACCGACCAAGTTCGATGATGCAGTCCAGACGCACAGGCGTCGGCAAAACGCCAACGCTCAGCCGCAGCCAAAAACCCAAGCGCCAACATTCCTCTCGATCTGAGCCGTTACAAACGCATCCACCACGTGTCCTCAGTCACCGAGCCGTCCCTAACTGACATCGCCGGCCTGACCTCCTCGGTCACCATAACCGTCCGTTATTCGCTCCACGGTAGCCGTGCTGGTGTTCGAGACACGCCTGGACATAGCCTGAGCTCATCCAAAAAATGCCGCGTCTGTCGCACCAGGGACCGGTCGGCGGAGGGTAGCGGGCGGCGGCGGCGGCGGCGGCGGCGGCGGCGTGGGCCGATCAGATCGCGGTATGCTGGCGGGCCGTGCCGCCATTGTACGGGCGACACGACTGACACGCGAGTGGCAGAACGCCGCCGCTGCGTCGCCAGCTGAGCGGTGCAGCACACCGGCGAGCTGCACCCAACACCGCCCGCCATATAAGGCAGAAGGCACAGCGAGTGGGAGTCCTGAGGACAGCAGCGTCGCGCCGAGTCCGGCTCCGCTAGACAGGCGGCGCCAGCGCGATGCATCGTCAGCAGGAGCGGTGACAGTGGCGGCATTGTCACCATGGGGACGTGATAGTCAGGGTCGAGGCGTTGATGTTATCATGGGGACGAGTAAGCCCGGCTAACGGAGTTAACGTTGCCATGGAAACGGCAATGGTACCAGGGAAAGGCAGAAGTTTGACAGTGGTAGGTGGAATACGAGAGAAGTCGGTATTTCGCATATTTGAGGCCGATTTCAAACGTTGTTCGCTCAATTCCTCGACTTTCTCACAAATAAACTGTCTTTGGTGGGATCACCGGCGGCGTTATCGTTTTCATAGCAACGTCTTACGTAAGCGCGTCGGGCGTGTCCATCACATTCTGGACGATCAAAAATGGATGATATGGGTCGAGAAAACAGACCCGGGTCTGGGGTTACGACCCCCAGCGTTTCACAAAATCCCAAGCCTGGCCTCATCCCTTCAAACAGAGTACAAGCCTCACAAACGTTGCACAACTCGCCGACCCATTTCGTCCCAACACCTCCAGTTCCCAGCCGGTCTCACTCCTCTCACGGCACCTCCCACCAGCCTCCCGTGCCTCCCGTCCACAGTAGCGGTCTGAGCACCCGCTGCAGTGTGGCGCTGACGGCAAGGTCGTCCGCCAGTCACGACTCAGACCAGCGCTCAGAGATGGTGTGAGGTAGGGTGAGCCATCTCCTGAGGTGATCCGCCGCTGCTCCAGATTCAGAGCGCGCCTGACGGGGCCCGAGCCGCCTTCGTGAGCAGCCGCCGGCCCCGCGCCGCTGACGCGCCAGTTCGTAACAGAGGTGAAAATATTGTCGAAACTTCCCACGCCATCGTCCTATGAAAAGCAGCAGTTAGAAGGCATTTTCTGCGTGAAATCTTCCGAAAACCGCAGGTAGGAGAGCTTCGACAGGTGAAACATCAATGTCTGTTTTGTCAAAGCATGAATTCACAAGTTTCTATGATTCTGTGGTAGGTTTGCGTTTATTTTTTCACCACTGTTTTACACCAGCTGCTGGCGGCTGGCGGCCGGCTCGGATCGGTTTCGTAACGGGTCCGGCGATCATGACGGGTGCTGAAGGCCCGGCGGAGGCACCTCTGGAGGCACGGCGGAGGCACCCCGGGACGGAGGCGGAGGCACCCCGGGACGGCGCCACCTGTCACGCGACGACGCTGAGCGAAGACAGCGGCGTTCTGCAGAGCAATGGTCTTCAGTGCTGGAACGCGGGTGGAAACTTTCTGAACAACATGTCGCAATTAAATACCAAAGCACGTCTTTTTGTGAGCCGTCCGCCGAAGTTTCACTAGACCGTCTGTAATTAATTATGTTTTCGTCTTCAGCGCTCACTTAAAGTTTGTAAGCGTCGAGCGAATGCAGTGTAGCTTGGTGTACTGCAGTAAAACTCGGTGTATAACCCACTGGTGCAAAGCGGTAAGGCGGGGAAAACTATTCCCGTAGCTCATGAAGCAGTGAACGACGCGGAATCTCGACAGCTGAGCACATATGCTCCAGCCACATGTCCGCTCGTGCGAGGAAATCTCTATTGAAACTCGTCTAATAATACAAGTTTGCTCGGCTAATCCTGGGTAGTCGAGCTGCGGCTTACACGGGCGGCGTGCGCCCCTCTCCCTTCTGACACGGCGTCCGGCCGTCCCCGAGCGCATAATGAAGGCATCGGTGCGCCACACCACGCCGCAGCTGGCCTGCCGCCGCCGCCGCCGCCGCCGCCGCCGCCGCCGCCGCCGCCGCCGCCGCCGCCGGCCGGCCGCTGCTCCTCTGGGCGGCGACATCGCCTCATCGGACACCACAGCTGTGATCAACAGCCCCGCCTCGCAGAGAGGCGCGCACACACAGCAGACACGCGGCCGCCCCGATCCGATTACAACAGAAGGGTGCGCCGGGGAGAGTCCCGGTTTTCAGCCGGCGGCGGTGTGCAGGCAATATCGGACTCTCCCTCTCCCCTCCCTCGGCTCCTTTTCTTCTCCCCACCTATGCCACCGGTCCCCTTCTGTTCCCTCTCTACCCCGGGCGGTTCCCCGCGGCTCCCCTTCCCGGTCTATAGACGGCCCCCTGTGGAACAGCGGGGGCGCTGTAAAACAGGCGGGGAGCGATCTCTCATTAGCCTGCAGGTGGAATGTTAACGGGTCGGCCGAGACGAGTCTAGACGAGCCGGACTCGGACCGGCAGACGTGAGCGAAATAACAAAAACCCAGCACACAAAATCCGACGTGTTTTAAATTCATATCACGAAAAACAAAACAAATCGTAAATATTTAATACGAGATCAGAAGAAAAACGGAGATGTTATCATAAGATAGAATCACACAAAAATGTGGCTCCAACTATTAAATTGAAATGATTTAAGGATAACTTTTCATCTCCGGTTGCATTAACACCAATCCTCCGGCCATAAAGCGGTCACGACCGGCCCGGTCCAGTCCGACCTCAGAGAGTACGCCAGCCGGCGGCGTGCGGCGTGCTCTACGGCCCAGCGAGGGGCGTGCTCTATAGCTGGCGCGGGGCGGACGCAGCGGCCGCCGGCGAGTCATGGGCATCGTACAGCGGTACTCGACTCCTCACGAGCCCAGCCTCCCGCCTCCTGGTATCGGCGGTCAAAGAACGCGTCAGCCCGCCCCCTCAGCGCGCGCCGTGCAGACGACCACATCAGTCACGGCACACCAGCGGGTACGCCGCGCCATAACGGCCGGCCGGCCAGTGACTGAACCTGCACAGCGCGGCCGTTACCGTGCATCACCGCACGGCGAACAGCCGCCCAGCGCCCGATTCAGCCCCGGCCGCGCCGCCCCGGCAGCACCTGTGGGCAAGAATGATCGCTATGCCGGCGCGGCCACTTTGCCTCTGCCGGTGGGCTGATCGACGGTCTGCGAACGGCATCGTCTCGCCGATGTGTTCTCAGAAGAAGCGGCTCGCTGGGTTTCGGAGCACACCAGTCCGTCCGGAGGAAATGCCGGGAGGCGCCCGGGACAGAAATAGAGTGAGCTGACAGCGCCGTGGAGGCGGCCGTTTCCGCCGATCCGACAACAGGCAGGCACGCGGAGGCGGCGACTGCTGACAGCGCCGCGAGCCGCGTGGGCGACACAGTAAAGCCGGCGGTGCAATGCACGTGAAGCTCAACGGGTTCGTACAGTCTGGTGGCCAAACCCACTCAACGGAGGCTTGTCCACTTTAATGACATTTGAGCACATAATGCAAGCTGAGTGGAGTGGGTGTGGGATCCATTCTAACACCATAATCTGAAGATTCCTCAGCGTAATAGACCGGAATTTGCAATGAGGTGGGGGACCCTCAAATGAGAAACCTTTCTTATCGCCCAGAGGACAGATTGAAATGTCCTTGCCGAACCAACTGACGCACCATACTTGTATCGACAACAAGAGAGCAATGTCCCACGTGCCGTCCCTCGCCCGACCACTCCTCTGACAGAAGGCACCCACATGTTCTCTTCCACCTCAACCCCCGTCCTCCCTCCGCCCCGCCCACCCATCCAGACCAATCCTCCTGGCCACATCATCAGCGCGGCGGACGGTACCTTTTTGACCCACCCAGACCAACCCTCCTGGCCACATCAGCGCGGCGGACGGTACCTTTTTGACCCACCCAGACCAACCCTGCTGGCCACATTATCAGCGCGGCGGACGGTACCTTTTTGACGTGTCCGGTGTCGGTGCCGGCGAACACGACGGTGAAGTCGCCGGTGGAGGCGGCGGCCACGGCCGTCAGCAGCGTGTCGGTCGTCAGCACGGCCACCGACTGCACCGGCATGTTCCCGCCGATCGGCGTGTTCACGTCCATGCCGCAGAAGTCCTCACCCACCGTCTCCAGCAGCTCGAATTTCTGAAACAGAGAGAGGGAGGGGTCAGAGAGAGAAAGGGGGAGGAGTGGGTGACGCAGGCGAGGTGATTCAGAGAGTCAACATGACAAAAGAAAAGAAGAAACAAAAATGACAAAAGAAGAAACTATTCTTACTGATCTAACTTCACCTTACAAAGATAAGCCTAAAACAGAACAGGTAAAACGAGGCCAAGGAGGTCTGATCTAATAAAGCAAAACAAAGATCAAAGTCTATGCCGATGTTCAGATCTGACGATGGCATCAGGACACATTAACTGAGTCGGCTGCCTCGCCAGCACAGAAGCTGCGGCGGTCGCACACAAACAGCGCCATAAAGTAGCGACTGGCTGCCGTTCTGGTGCGGGAGGCAGGGTGGTCCCCGCCGTCCCGGTCAGGCAGGTTCCGCCGCCGAAAACAGCCATCCATCGGTGTCACAGCACTAATCTCATCAGCCGCTAGAGAAGCAGGTCGGGACGGCGCCGAGCCACTGTCCGAGCTGGTCGGGATGGGTCCGAGCTGGTCCGAGCGACGAGCGAACCGGCACCGAGCGGACCGGCACCCAGCAAATCGGCACCGAGCGGCCGCGCGCGCACCGAGAGTGTGTATCATATTTGACCCTGAACAATACAAATCCTGGACTTTATAAATGCTCCCTGTCTGGGCGTTTGGAAGCTTTGGACTTTAGAACTTTTGTACTATAGGAATATTGGGCCATTCTAACTCAAAGGACTTTATAAATAAACCTTTCGAGCTCTGAACCATATACATATTGCGCCATTCATGAATATTCCCCCCCCCCCCCACACACCACACACAAACACCGCCCTCAGAGAGCGCCGTCCGACGCACAGGTCTGTCGTTCTCCGACAGGAGGCTGGTCGTCAGCTTCAGTCGGGACGTGTTCTCTTGACCAGGCTGGCAGGCTTAGCGTCCGGCCGTCGGCAATCGACTCCATAAAACTGATGGGATCAGGGCTTATAGCGTCCCGTATCGTTTGATCTTGTCTCGACGAGATCACGCGGAAAAGGTTACAGCAGCTCGGTTTAGCGCAGCGAGCGGTACCGGTGTCAGGAAGTCAGCGGCCCGGGGATGATCACCAGTAATAGTATGCTGTGTGTATGTACGAGCATCATAGTATGTACGAGCATCATAGTATCATCATAGTATACATGTTGTATGCATATGCTATATGAGTACCATAAGAAGCCAAACTCACTATCATCCACAAAGAGACCGCAGACCACAAAACAAGGCCGGAGGTGGTGGGAAACCAAGCCCCAGAACCAGGAAACTTCCAGCCCTGTGAGCCCCTGACCCTATATCCGCACCCTGTCCTACCGCTCTATCCCCCTCCCATCCCCTCCTCAGACGGCCTTCCCGGCCACAAAACCTGCTGCTCGGTGACCTCGGCAGATCTGGAACAACCCGCGGTGGCGGGGCAGACGGTGCGGTTTTCCGCCCAGACAGCGAGCTTTTCGTCCAGCCTGCAACGCTGCGTCGTGCAGCTCCAACCTACACCGGACCCGGACCAGACCGGGCCGAGCCGGGACCCAGACCGGACCCGGACCAGACCGGACCAAAAAGCCCGGACCCCAACCGGGCCGAGCAGAGCCGAACCGGGCAGAACTTGTGCAGAACCGGAACAGGAGGGCAGGACAGGGCAGGACTAGGGCAGGACAGGCAGGAACAGGGCAGGACAAGGGAGGACAGGCAGGGCAGGGCAGGGCAGGGCAGGGCCAGTGCAGGGCAGGGCAGGGCAGGGCAGGGCAGGGCAGGGCAGGGCAGGGCAGGGCAGGGCAGGGCAGGGCAGGGCAGGGCAGGACCTGAGAGGACCTGACAGGACCTGACAGGAACGGGCAGGACAGGGCAGGGCAGGGCAGGGCAGGGCAGGGCAGAACAGAACAGAACAGAACAGAACAGAACAGAACAGAACAGAACAGAACAGAACAGAACAGAACAGAACATACAGAACCAAGAACAGAACAGACAGAAACATGGACAGAGCAGGGCAAGCAGGGCAGGGCACGACCGAGCAGGACTGTGCAGGGCAGGGCAGTACCGGGCAGGACAGAGCGGGTGCCCCAGCGGAGCCGGTCGTGGCTATCGGCGGCATCATAGGCCTGGACGTGTGCCGACACACGCCGACTCGGCCGTCCAACAACGATAAATCAGAATTACTCTAATGAAGCGCACAGAGCCGGTGCGTGATAGCTGTGCCGTCTCCGCTGACAGCGGCAGCCAAACCCGGCACCCCGTCTCGGCCCGCCCCGGTCTCCGTGCCGGCCCGCGAGGCGCCGCAGTTAATGAAGACCTGAGACGTTCGCGGCGCTCGTCGCGCTCCCGGCGTTTACGGCGATCGCGGCGCACCGTTCAGACGTGGATCGGGCGGCCGGTTGCCACAAACAGGCTCCCATCGAGCCGCAGTGCAGCGCTGTCGGCAGAAATCACCGCCGGAGCGGGACTCCGAGGAAACGGCGGCGGCGGCGGCGGCGTGCGTTCCCAGCGACGCGGTTACCACACGGTTACCATGTGGTTACCACACGGTTACTGATGTCATCAGGCGGCCAGTGACGTCAACGGCGAACGTATCACAGCAACTAATCAGCTGGTGTATACAACGGCGAGGTGGCCTAAAGGCAGCGACATACAACAAACACCGATACAGGCGATTATCGCATCACAATACCGCGAACCGCTCACTATACCGCTGACAGCAGCAACGCAGCAAGCTAACAAACCCAGCTACGGCGTACTGTGCAGTTGTGCACAGGCCACAGACATCGCCGACTGCTTCTGTGTATTGGACACGGTGTGACGTCGTAGCTCTACACAGAATGCACGGCCGCCGAGCAGCGCTCAGCGCCTGCTATACGGCAGCGTCGTACGGCTGTGGAGTGTGGAGTGTGGAGTGTGGAGTGTGGACTGTGGACTGTGGACTGTGGAGTGTGGAGTGTGGAGTGTGGAGTGAGGAGTGTGGAGTGGAGTGGACGGCAACGCGCCCAGTGTCGTCGGCCGCCGACTCTGCGATATTAGCCCAGGTGTTTCTGTCGGACAGCAATACCCTCCGAGAGTGATGCAATTACACGATGAAAATGTGAGCTATAATCGGGGCATCTCTGTGGGAAAATACGCCAGTCGCACGCCAGAGGCAGCTCACGAAGAAGGGATAGCAGCTGAAAATACACCGTGTTATGAACGATAGGCTGTCGGGATGAAGAAAACAGAACCCGGCTTCACTAAGGCGCAAGGGTGATCAATCATAGCTTGAAGGCAGAAATTTGACAGCCGTTTCGTTCCAGCAACACCCCAGAGTCTAGGACGTTAAATCAGGGTTCAGCTTGCAAATTGGCACCAAAGCTGCAGCGCACCCAAAGTTCAACCTGTAAAAAGGGCTGCATTATTAAACCAAATATCGAATTACATACAGCATTATCCGAAAATCGACGTTCAGATGCACCTCCAACGGTTAAATCTTTAAACAGCATTACAGAGCAGTAGCTATAATCATGCGCCTACATGTATAATGTTAAGCCCTCTATCGGGTCGGTGCCCTGATAAGCCTTAATTGTTGCCCGTACGTACAATACCCACCAAAACGCCGCGGATCGCTGCTCCATTGTCACTATCAGTCGCGTCACCAGGGATTCCATTCTGCGACTGGCGCCAGCAAACCAGATTCCGTCTGACGTCCGTCCAAGGTCGGAAGCCAATTCACGTTTCGATTTCGGGGGCATTATTAATTGTGGATACCGCCACAAAACAACCGAACGCTACGTCAAGCAAAACAATAATGTTTGATTGTTCCACAACTGCCAATTGATTTCCCTTCGTCATTAAAAGATATCGGACGCATATCCAGCAATGTTGGCATGCCAGGCAGGTTGGTCATGCGCCCGTAATGGCTCTGCGGGATAGGAAAAGACGGCTGAAGGCCAGGCCGGCACGCCAGAGCCGTCTGCATGCAACTCAAATCCCGGCCGCGGCGGTGGGGAGTACCACGGAGTCACGGCTCAACCGTCACGACAGACGGACAATCCCAACCAAACATTGCACAAGTGTACACATACGGGGAAATAGCATCATGCGAGAGCTACCGAGGGTTGAGGGAGCAGAGCGCTCCCCCGGCGGCGCCGCGCTGTTAGCGCAGGTCACCGGGTGGAGATCCCGTGTGAAGAAGCCGGTCGGGAGAACCATTTATCACGTTTCACCACCGGCCGGCCGGGAGAAAGAGATGGTCGGAGCCGGCGCCGTATATGGAGCTTCTCCACCGCCCGCTGCCTGCCCGCTGCCCGCCCCGGCTGTCCAGCCGCCAATACACCTCCCCGCCGATCCATTTCTCAACGCGGGTGGACCGGCGCGTCTTCGCCGGCCGCAGCGAAAGCCAATAGTGCGGGTCACGGGGCGGCGATCGGGGCTCATTTTCCTGGCAAGCGTGTCGCACGGCGCCGGCAGGAAATATGAGGAGATTGCTCGCTGAGTCAACAGCGCTAGAGACTCTCCGTAGCCGGCGGCGTCGACGCCACGCCGCCACGTGATGAATATCCCCAGATATATGAGAGGAAAGCAAATTGAGTGCAGTCGGCGGGCTATATTCAATAACGGCCCCATGACGGAGACAGAATTCGTCACATATGGCTGGCTTAAAAGTTGATCAGTGACTTAAAGGGAACTGGCTGGGGGATGAGAAATGGGACATTGTCTAGGTGGGATACCTGGCCGTTGGAGATCTGCTGATTTGACATGCCTTTACAGTGAGATCACTGTCCGGTTTTCCTGGTTCGTCGCTACCAGAGTCGGTCAGATCGCGTGACATTATCTGCATCGCTAACGCGGCGCGACACTATCACCCTGCAGGCTACCACCTTCATCAGGCAAAAATAATGTCCCGTTGAAATCTTAGCGATCTACGAAGGCCAAAAGGATTAAATTGCTCAAAGAGCTTGGTAACATGTTTCAAAAGGTGAAGGGACGCACCTTCTGCCTTAACGCATATGTTTAGAGTCTAGACATATGCCTGAGGCCAGAGCATTACCAATCATCCATTTTATGTGGTAAGTGGAAACTGTAAAGTGAAAAGTATAAAATTTAGCAAAACCATCGCTCAAAATAGCCACTGCCTTCGTCAGGCTCCGGTTTAGAGAGCAAGATTGACATTCACAGAAGCAGATGGTGCCTGACGCAGGATTATGACATTGCGAAACGGAGCTATCCATAGCTCGCATCTGGAAAATCCTCGATGACGCGAACAATGTTAATCCTTCGACGTGCCTGTCACCGCTTGCGGTAAACGTCGCCGAAATCTCAGCGTCATCTCGTGAGCGGCAGCCACGACTCCGCCTCCAAAGCTGCCCACCTCCCCGTACTCCAGTCGCTGCTAAAGGAGCTGGCACTGAGGTCTGGACAGCCCATCCGAGCCCCTGTCTGATGTTCCCAGAGCCGCGCAGGACACAGCTTAGGCTGATCGTCATCAGCCGCGGTCACGGCCGACCGCCGCCATTCGCCGAAGACCCCCGCCGCACGCGCTGCATGACAACGACGGGGGAGCACGCGGCGCGCATCATTGTGGATTGGTGGCGCGCTGCGCCGGCCCAGACACACAGCATCCGTGGACACCGACCAGAAAAGAGCGGAAGCTCGTGCCCCCGGCACAGAACAATCGACAAACACTGTATCCCACACAACAGAAACCGAGAGTGCTGTGCCAGGCAGCGCGACCAGAAACGCACCGACGGGTCAGACTCACAGATCGACAACGCGAACACAAACCGCAGCCACAGACGGCACAGGTGACTACCGTGACGCGAACAAAAGAGAACAACAAAAAAACAAAGAACACCGCACACACGACACGAACGAACGCTGACCTGTGAGCCCGCGCCCTACACACCGGCCACCAGACAGCGGCTGACATAAAATAAGTGCGCGAAAAAAGATGGCGAAAAGTGCACCCCAAGAACCGGGACACACCACGAAAACAGAGCAAAAGGAGCTGTAGACAGGCCAACAGTACAAACAGAAAAAAGATAGAGGAGTAGTAGGCCAACGGCCCAGGACAGCTCAGAAGGCGGTGCAGCTGGGTGCCGGTGGCGGTGCACCTAGAAAGGCGGAAGACTGTGTCTGGCCCAGGCCAACGAGAAAGCGCGCGGAGCTGGTAGCCGGAGTGAACCGATGGAACTGCGGCGAGCTGGCTGGCTAGGCGTGAACAGGAAGGGTTTGGACTCGTTGCACGGCTCAGACTAGCACAGCCGTACTGAGTTCTCTCATCTAAGTGAAACTCATAATATCTCTGGTGCGACGGATGAACGTCAGCAGCCCGCACAGACGCTGAGGTGACATCTTGTCACGAGGACTGTTACGACGCCCATCAAACGTCAGGAGGTAGACAGGCCTGTACGCAATAAGACCGTGCAGCCGCCCACGAAGGGTATTTATGTCGCGGCCGCGGGGAGCTCTCCGTGTCTGTCTGTGAGGAGCCCGGCGGCCTGAGGGGCAGGCAACCATCGGCCGAGGCGCCGCCACCACCGCGGACCGATGAGTCACCGCACCCCTCGACGCGACCCCGCCGTAATTACCGGGCAACTCTTCCGCCGCCATCCATTCCTGATTAGCATCGAGCGGCAGACACCATGATCGCCCTGGAGCGGGGGAGGTTATTGGTCCCCGTTGCATCTTCTTCGGGACTGCGTGCCGCCTCCGCCACCCGAGGCGGCGGCGGCGGCGGTGGCGGCGGCGGCGGCGGAGGCGGCAACAGGTGGTGGGGCGATGCCCGCATCCGTGCCGGTCAGCGCCACAGAGTAGTAAAAAGCGGTCCAGCGGACCAGAACGTCCTCCGCGTGGGTCGGCCGAGGTCGAAGCTGAAGTCGCATGGTGAGGTCTCGGGCAGCCGAGCACGGTTCTTATCTATATGTCCGTCACAAGCCCGCCATGACAGCAGGCGGGATAGGGTAACAAATGATACCAGCCGGACGCTGGCCTCCTGAGGACCTGCTGAGCAGCGCCGGCGCCTCTGCAGAGAGACGGTGGCCGGGAGACGGGGGCTGGTCACCCGTTTTGACGCCTGTGCTACTGGACCACCGAGCATCGACACTTACACTCACACGAGCCAGTCAGAGTGTGTCGCTAGGTATAGATCAACTCGGCCAGGTGCTGGTCCCATGCCGACGTCCGCTGATTATTACATAAATTCCACCGTGTTCTGGGTCGCTGGGCTCGACATGGCTAACGCGTCATCGACACCGCTGTGAGTCGGGCCGCCAGCTGGGCTGGGGCCGTGGACCGTCCTGACGGACATGACAGACGTGACGGACGACATTATGACGTGGCCTTTCGCTGTGTGACGTTTGGTGGTGTGACGTCACTCCCGTCACACACAGCCGGCCCATAGTCCTCCTGTCCTCACGCGGCAGGTGTGACTCAGTCCTCGTTCACGTGAATCCCCCCTCCCCGGATCTTCCCCCGGCCGGCCGGCCGTGCCGCGTCAGTCATGTAAATCGTCTACAAATGGCCATCAAACGGTTTGCTTGCAGCGAGTAGTCGCCCCATTGAATAAATTCGGGCTTGTAACTCGTCATGTCCCGGTCATGTACACCGTCTTATCGGAAGATGCGCCCGCCCTCCGCGCCCGCCCAGGTTAGGCCGTTCGCTGGTGATGTCGCCATTGGAGTGCGGAGGCATGCGACAGCTACAGGGCATGGCGAACAGTACAGATCCCTGCTGACAGCTAAACCACCCAGAACTAGACACCACGTGACAGAAGCACGCCCGGCACGCACGCCGGCACGCACCCCGGCACGGACTTGCGCGCGACACTCGCGGCGCGGCGCACTCGCGTATGCACGCCGCTCGTCTGACGATCATTACGGCAGGTTAGGGCCCCGCTTCTCACAGGTTAGGGCCCCGCTTCTCACGGCAGCTGCTGGCTGTGGGTGTGCACCGTCGCGGGCCGGGTACTGCAGTCATTGTTCGAGACCAACGCCGGGTGTGAGCTCAACCCGCGACTCGGTGCCGAGACTCCGTCCCGGGGCGAGCCAGCTAGCCAGCCAGCCAGCCAGCCGGGAGGGCGGGCGGGCGGCTACATCACAGCCACCCACCGCTACATCACATCACAGCCACCCACAGCTACATCACATCACAGCCACCCACAGCTACATCACAGCCACCCACCGCTTCTCAGCTGCACAATCGCTGACCGCCCGCTATTTACAATCGCCATTGTCGGCAGATGGAGACGGCGGCGGCACCATTCCCCCGGCCACGTGACCGCGGCGGGCGCGCGGCCGCGGCGGACGGTACGGGCCACGTGACCTCGGTGTCGGCGGCTTCTGAGTGGTGATGAGCGGTGCTGCGCAGCTCAGCTCGCGGCGTCCCGAGGAGGCCCGCTCGGACACAGCGGGAGCCGGCCGCCTGCTGACATGCCTCCGCTGCGTACTCGGCCGAGAGTGGCCGAGAGTGGCTCGATCGTGCGTCCCGGACCGGCGGCCGGCCGCGCGGGGCACCTCCCCGCCCGAGACCAATCTACATGGATGGCCACTCGCGCGGCGGGAGCGCCTTTCACCGTCCACACGCGCTAACGTTTGATCGTGCGCGTCCAGCACCGGCGGCGGCGGCGGCGGCGGCGGCGGCGGTGGTGACAGACCCCATCAGCATGCAGCACGGCAGTCCCGCCGCCAGCTTCTGTGCGTGACGTGAGAGGGCGCCCCGCGAGGGCGCGGCTACTGACCGCGCTCTGCAGTACGCATTCCCTGCTCCTCCCCCTCCCCCTCCAGACGCGTCATGACCCGAGAGAGGGAGCGTTGTCCTGCTGGACTGGTCAGGCAGGATGGACAAGGAGGTGATTTACTAGCATCCGTGTGCGTTCGTTCCGCGTGGCAGGGAGAGGGAACTCCTGCCTCTGCCGTGGCAGAGGGTTGGACATAAGTATAATCGTGAATGGCGATGCCGGCTCGACCACCCATCCTCCAGCCCAGACTCGCAAGACCATACATACATCAGCCTTTGCCCTAGTCTGCAAACTCGGACGAGCGCAATAAATCGCCGCACCTGATGGGGAGATATTAATGCCGAGCTCGGAGCAGACCCAGGCGTCCTCTGCTCCCAGGCCCAGGAGTTAATCCCAGACTTCCAGCTCCAGCACAATCTTCTCAGTCATCTTCCTTCATTCAGTTTCGCAATCATACCCAGGAGGCCCGAGTCATTTCATGCCCAGAAAGGATTCTGACTTCGTCTATCCACTAACCAAGCTGTCCTCACGTGCGGCTCAGTCCCCCCCCCCCTCCCTCCCTCCCTCCCTCCTCCCCGACGCTGCGAGCGACCGACTGCGCCGATGTGCCTATGAATGTGATTATGGCTGTGACAGCGCGGCGAGGTCCTCCGACCCCCTGAGACCCCCGGGACGCTCCCTCTGGGCCCAGCCGGCCCACATTCTGGCCGCGTTATCAGCGACGATGCAGTACCGAGAAAAGTGCCGCGACGCGCGCCTGTCGTCTTCTGCGGGCTCATCATCCATGGAAGGACGCACCGGAACACCGCAGCAGCACAACGCTATGGCGAGGACCAGGTCCAAAAATGGTGACTGACGTGTATTTGTTTTGTGAGGACAGTCAACGTGCAGTAACCCTTCCCCGAACGAACGTACACCAGCACTCTGAGCGATAGCGCGGAGGAGAATCTTGGCGTGTCACGAGACGTTTTCAGGAAGACACGGAGAGGGGATGGGGATTGGACAGGATGCAGCACTGGTCAATGGTCAGGAAATGCAGCTGGAACAGAGGAACCGGAGACAGCGAGGTTAGCGGGCCACTTCCTCTCAGATAAACAACATAACAGACCGCCTGAGACCTTTGTCTTCGGCTGTGAGGGATAAGCACGTGAACAGGAAAAAGCGAAGGGTTTAGACCGAGAGGAAGGGATTGATAAGGGAGACTGTAATGGGCATACGAGAGGAAACATATGAAATATTACACGATCACCACAACTACCTTCATTCACCACACAAGGTTTGTAAAGAAGCATTTCAAGTAAATGGTGTCTGGCAGCCGGAAACAAGCGGAAAATAAGTTCAAGACACTGACTTCAGGTGTCCCAGAGCGCCAAATGCAATGCATCATGACGACCGGCCAACAATGCACCTCTGAGAAGATACCCCGTATATCTTATCCAGGAATAGATTTGCTCCTTCTTTCAGTCGCCAGCAAGTGCATATATCAGCATCAGCCGGGAAGTGCTCATTTAAGTTCTGCTGCTGTTGCTGATCACGCTGATGATAATGGCTATGCAGAGAATATCGACGGTAATGGTTTACATCCCTTCCCTTTCTCAGCCACTTAGCCGATAGCCAAACATGTCACTGTCATAGTGAGACCACAGCGTTAGACCGGGAGGCTTCACGCGGCCGCCCACCGGGAGGCTTCACGCGGCTCCCACCGCCAGTTGACTGGATGACGGCCTAATTAGGCTGCAGTGGCACCGCCATTAGGGACGTGTGACGGGTGACGGCCGGGTGACGGCCGGGTGACGGCCGGGTGACGGCAGGGTGACGGCAGGGTGTCACTGCAGCGTCACAGCCGTCCGTCACATCCCGCCGGGGTGAGAGACTACACCTCCCTCACATTTGCACAGACACACAATCACACAGGCCCCAAACACAAACACAGTCACAAAGGCTCACGGACACACAGCCAGCCACAAAGGCGCACAAACACACACAGGCAGCCACATGAACGCACACAAACACTTAGTCACTCGGACAGGCAGAAGACAGATAAACGGACGGACGGACGGACGGACGGACAGTCAGGCAGAAGGACAGTTGGACAGAAAGACAGACCAACGGACGGACGGACGGGCGGTCAGAAGTGTCGACGCACCGCTCCGGAACGAGCCGCCAACGAGCGTCAGCCGTCGGCGGAATTCATCTCCGCCAACGCCGCGCCACTCACACTGGCCGACTGAATTGCTCTCCAGGCGAGAGGTGGAGCTGACAAAGGGCGGCGTCTCTCGGCCCGTGCACGCCGCGCCACACACGCCAAACACGGAAACATTGCGCCGCAAGGCCGCGCCGTCCGACATCGCGGCCGCTCGGCAAACACCTCGGCATTCAGACGGTCCACTTAGGAGAGACGGCTCCCGGTGACAAGTACCAACCCGTTCGTGGGAGGAAGAGAAAGAATAGGAAGAAGAGGGAGGGGACGGATGCTTCGTAATATGCGGCGACCGTGGACGGAGCCGGGAACCGGCACGCACAGTCGACTAAATTCAACAAGATTAGCAGAAAAGAAGAGGCAATAAAATGTCTCCAAACTCGAGTGGAGTACTCGAACTTCCCAGAGGTTTACAAACTTGGTTGGGCGTCAGCACAGTTTGAAGACAGGGCAGAAGGAAGCACGCTGTGGTTTGAGAGCCACCGCGTTCCCACCCCTCTGTCGTTTGAATGAAACAAACGCGCCACACAAAGGAAAAGACACGATGACAAAGGGGCGCGGAGGCAATTTACACAGACAGGAAAACTTTGTCGATCACGCAGGGCGGACTTGGCTGTAATTACAAGTGCGCAAATAAACAGACGGCCGGATTCGTTGATGACGCAGATTGCCAACTTCCAAATGGTCCCGACAGGAACGCAAAACAATACTCGCTCGCGACAAAAATCAATCAGGGAGCTGCTCGTTGCGTGCTATGTGCTCGTGCCTCGTTTGACAAATTCACTTCAAGCGTCAATTTGCTGATAACTTATCTTAATATAAACCACTACACGGGAGGTCGAATGATGAAACCTGTAGGTATACAACCAATTGAGCCTCAAAGCCTAATCGAAATCGATTTTCCTTCAAGCATCCTGCTCCGTTTTACCAAGCAGCTGAATTAATTTCACGTGGCTTCTGACCAAGGCCTCTGAGTTGATAAGCTGTTCCATGTTCGCTGCACACGGTTGGCTATCAACACCGATGACACTGCTGAGTAACATCCATTGTTGAATGCCCGTTTCGCCGGCCTATGTTGGCCTACCTGCACTAATGTCGCGCTGATTTGTGGGACAGGTAATGAATGCGTCCGTTACATGCGATGACTTTCAGCGGCAGCTCGGTAAGCCCGCGACCGCAGACGACTGGGGTGAGGGATCCAACAGGTATCGGCGTGACGAGCGACAGCCCTGCAGCGCCTATCCAGAGACCGGTGGCCAGCCAATCCCCCGGCTCATCCCGTCACTGGTCTGACTTCATTGCACCTGTCGCAGCGTAAACCAGCGGCAGTGGGGCGCTGCCGCTGCCGCTGCCGCTGCCGCTGCCGCTGCCGAGGTGTCCAGCAGTGCAGTATCCTGCGCCTGCAGAGTCTCCAGACATCAAACGAGCCGCCCCGCCCGCGGCGCGAGAACGCCGCCGTATAGTGGCCACCGCAACATCCGGTGAAGTGTGGTCCCGCGACACGACCGCAGCAATCAGCTGACGGCGCCGAGTTCTCAGGCCCCGGGTCGTCCGCCGACCGCCGGCCGCCGCCGCCACGGGTCGCTCCCCGACTGTCATGGGACAGAGTCATTTGTCCACAAACACAGACCGACGCAAATTTGCTCAGAGCCGGAGCGATGCGGCTCGGTGGGAAAATATTGACATGGCGAATCGCGGTCGGGTCGGTCGGTCGGTCGGTGTGTGGTGGCCACACGTGGTCCCCTGGACTGATAGTGCCCCAGCAGCAGCGGTGGCGGCGGCGGCAGTGACTCGGCCAGCTGTGACTCGAGTCAGCCACAGACAGACAGCAAGTCAGCCGCTTGCGGTGGCTGAGACTGGTTCTGCGGTCAGGAATGATGATAGCGATGACGGAGACGGTTGGTCGCGCGTGGCACCATTAACGGTTAACGTCGAGAAGCACGTGAAGAGGAACCTACCCTCCTAATTAATCATAAAGGCTATAAATATATAAATATAACAAATATAATTCCTATAAATCATAAAAATACGAGGAATCCTATATACGCAGATATACCAAAATATATTGTGTCCCATAGACACAGCTCTGGGAGAGGCCTAAATTATGATGGCACGGAGCGATGACCTTCCCCACTGCGTGTCTTTCAGTCCGTGGACAGGCCACACCTAACCCCACGCACAGCACAAGGACAGGAGCCGCCCAGCCCAGTGACCGATCGGCACACGACACACCCGACCAAGGCCCGTACCGTCACGAATCCGTCACGCAACGTGTTACGCACCGGTCACAGCCCAGTGACGGCTGTGTGACACCAGCGTCACGCACCGTAACGGCCGTGTACACCGTGTGACGCCGTGTGACGGGCGGTCGTGAGTGACCTCTGACGCCCGCGGCGCCTAGTAGCACGTGTCTCGTGCCGGCGTCCAGCCCGCTCGCGTCCAGGGTACAGAGTCCATTGTCCCCTGTGCACCCCGGCGCGGTGTCTGCACTGCGCGCGGCGCCACAGTGGCCACACTGTGCGCAGGCTGCAGCCGCGGCTTCCTGTCGGCGCGTGTCATTCGTCCAGCTGGCCCACTCTCGCCACATAGCGACACTGTTTTCTCTGTGTGCTCCGACCACTGAGAACACTGATCAGCGCACGTGACATGGGACGCGACGTGACCGCTGCGTGAACGGTCACGATTAACCGCCGATGACGAACTGCGGCTGCTGACGCTACGGCGGGTGTGCGTGTGAGAACACCGGGGACGCTGTGTGACCGAGGCGAGAGGTCAGACATGAACGGATGGGTCCCGCACCGGACAGCGGCCAGGCCGGTCCGCGTGACAGCATGACAGCGGTGACAGCGGTGACAGCGTGACACAGCAGGACGCAGCCCGGACACTTGACCCACAGCTGCTAGGTGCTGCCACGGTCACGACACGGCCTACAATAGAGGCTTCAGACGGACCAGGTTGCGAACGCAGCCTCAGCCGATACACGGACCGAATACAGCCTCAGTACCACCCGCCCAATAGAGGCTAGAGATACCAGTGCGAACGCAGCCTCAGAGATACACGACCGAATACAGCCTCAAGAATCCGCTCAGTTACCGCCGGCCTTAATATAGGCTCAGAGACTCTGACGTGAAGTCAGCCTCAGAGACATCCACCCAGCCAATACAGCCTCAGGGACAACTGATCCGAATGCAGCCTCAGACTCACGCAGTCCAAATACAGCTCCAAATACGGCCGGTCAGCCACCCACGGCCCTGACTGGTCCCATATCAGCAGGAGCGTCACTCTGCCGAACAGAGCACCTATACAGCTCCGTGTGGCGGTCCCACCCTTCAAAATAGACCCAGTGGGCGTCTTGAGAGTCACGCTCTTCCCTCCCGTCTCTCAGAGCACCCCCTCCCGAGTGTCAGCGGAACTTCTCAGCGTGCTGGGCGTCAGATCAGTGCCAGATCCCCGTCTGATCTTCGCTCCCTGATGTCAGTCGCCCGACGACGATCGCCTGCAATGCCGACGCTATCCGGACAATCGCAGTGTTAACAGGGCACGGCGCGAGGCTCGAGTTTCCGGCGACGCTGAAAGGGTGGCCAGGTCCGACCGGCAGTGAAGTGACGTGAAGAGATGGGACGCGCTACGAGGGAGACGGGATAACATCGACGGGGTTCTATGCAGAAGATAGAGGCCTTGATAGTGATATTGCTAACAGAATCAGTAGAATCATCAGCCGTTAGTTAAGTGATATCTATAGCTCTTCTTATGTGTCCCTACTCACTATCGTCCATTCAAACAGCCGCCAATGGCTTTGTTGAACTGACTCGGATAGCTATCAGAATGC
Source organism: Semibalanus balanoides (assembly GCA_014673585.1). Lineage (NCBI taxonomy): Eukaryota > Metazoa > Arthropoda > Thecostraca > Balanomorpha > Balanidae > Semibalanus > Semibalanus balanoides. Next base: position 66,249 of record VOPJ01005490.1, on the reverse strand, counting down.
GTGAATGTTCGCTCATCAGAGGTCTTAGAGCATGACAAGGTGTTTGTATTCGGCTTATCGCAATGACGATACGTGGATATTTGAGGCAGCTATTGCGCTCAATGGTTTTTAGCATGAACTCGCGAGTCGCGATTGAACTTTTTCCTTATCCAGTGGTCTTGCAAAACTAGATATGCCTCTTCCCAACAAAACGACACGCATGGGGAGTTCTAAGGTAAATAATTCATCAGAATATCAAGTATCAACTCGGAAATGTAATTAAAGCCTACAAAGCTCCAGCATCAGAGATTCTCAGAAAGATTCGATTCAATGCGAAATACCTTTTTGCGTTGTTACTTGTTCATCATATAACGAATACAATTGTCTGCGAAATTGTCTGGCAGGTTATTCAGTCATCATTTTCATCCCTGCGCAAGCCCTTTCCTAAGCAGCATCAACTTGACGAGGCGGCGGTGACGATGGCACGCTCCTTTCTTCTCCAACACCTCCATGTTCCAGTGACGCGTCATCACCTCACAGCGTCCACCGTCACCACCCCTCCAGCCCCGCCCCCGGCTCCCGGCGCAGGCTCAAGGACAAACCGCGCGACGCCGTCCGCCGCCGGCCCTGATATACCCCGGGATCGGCCCGTTCGAAACTGGCCCAGCGGCGAACCCCGCGGCCCCGCTGTTCAGGGAACTTCTGTCCCTCAGCAGCGAACTGACTCTCTCTCTCTCTGCACAGCGTGCAGCAATAGAGGGAAACCTGCGGGCAGGCGGGGAAGGGATACCGTGCAGCTCACGATTCGACCCAGAGCGCTGCGCTGCTCCCATGGCGCAGCGGCCCAGAGACCTGCGGTGTGCCGACCGCGCCTGCACGCCACGGCAAACACCACTCGGCCGCCCAAGATGTTTACCCAGAACTTCGCCTGTTTGCTCGACGTGGACGTGTTTTCCACGTCGGCCGCCGCACAGCCAGCAATTTTCCAGCCGCTGGAAACGCACAACTGCACCGACAGGGAGCGCCGAATCAGGCTACCGCCGCTGCGCTGCCGCCGCCGCCGCAAGTCAGGTCAACCTCACGACTAGCCAGGTCATTCCATGTTGGCCACTCCAATGCAACCGGCCACACCGAAGGCGACCAACGTAGCACTAGCACTAGCGCAGCCGCAGCCGCTGCCGGTGCAGTGGTCGAGCCAATAGACCGCCTATTCTGCCCGCTGGGGAAGTACCCCGTCTGTCGAAGGCAGCCGATGTGGGCGACGGGGGTGATGGCGGTCTGTATAGCGGCGGTGACGTCACAGACACACAAATAGACGATGGAACAATGTGGGCAAAGGCATGGCCCAGCCAGAGCAAGAGCATGGCCCAGCCAGAGCGAGGGCATGGCTTCTGGTCAGACCTCTTCGGTGCGCGCACGGACGCCTTGTGGGGGACCTTTTGGGCGCTGAGAACAGGCGGCGCAGGGTGGTGACTTCCGCTGACTCAGCCGTTTTGATGAAGTTCCCCTGTTTCGCCAATTGACGCGCTGAGTAACGAGCCTCTGCAGCATTCATCAGACTGCATACGCAATACGTATTGTCCGCTGTACGCGCACAATGGCATGTGGATTAATCGGTATGCGTCAGCTCATCAGCCGTAACCCACTGCGTCACACCCCGCATCGCGGCCTTCGCCTCTCACACTGCAGAGCGCACACATCGCCGCGCTGCACGCATTGTGCACCGACCACTATGCACATTGCACAACACAACCGCGTGCCGCCGGCGGTCGTCTGCGCCCTTCGCAGACCCTATCGAGAGGGCCCGCGAGACCTGGGTGGCACTAATCCACATCGCAGCACTGCAGAGCGCGAGCGAGACACGCGATTCTGTCAGAGTCGATCAGACGCAAGGCGGATCCAGGGGGGCCAAAGGGCCATGCCCCCCCAAACCACCCAAGAATCGGCGAAATTTGACACATTCCTGAGTTTGTACGTAACGCTAAGCATCTTTTACTAGAGAAAGTTTGTTTTAAATCAGTTGATTTGATGCAAACAAGCGAAATCCGATGAAGTGTTCAGAATTATGCGATAATTTTGGGATTTTGGCTCCCCCCAAACTATTCAAATCACACTTTCTGGATCCGCCAGTGATCAGACGCCCCGCCGCGCAGCCGTCCGCCGCGCGACAGATCGATCACCGTCAGACGGGGACAAGTGGGCCAGCCAGCGGACGGCATCGCCGCATTGACACTCGTTAGGCCCCGGAACAAGCTGCGAAACGGCGTCCAGGTAAAAACCAGCCCGCTGGGCGGCGAGCAGACGGCGTGCGGCGACGAGCAGCGGCGCGGCGGCGCGCGGCGTGCGGCGGACTCGTCGCCGGATCGCTGCGGCGCGGCGAATGAGGTGCGGGAATTAACGTCGCAAAAACGCCAGCGGAGAATGTGCGCTGTTGGGCGTGCTGAATCATACACACAGGACGTTGCCAGGTGACGCGGGCAGCGCCGAGATACTGAAGCTTCGCGCGACGCCAAGCGAGCTCCTGAGCGAGAGTGAACAGGACAGGAACGGCAGTGTGAACAGTATCAGAACAACCGTCAGCACCGTGGCGGCCCAGCAATTGGTGAACATAACAGAACAGGAGCGTGTCGGCGCCACCAGTGAACACTGAACATAACAGGACCGTGGTCGGCCCCGCCAGACGCCATGTGTCCGGCTTTGTTCGGACGAACAATGCCACTCGCCGGTGGCGCGTCTCTACCTGGAACTCGAATACCACAGCGGTCGGCGGCTGGGCCAACCAGCCTGGACGCCACCCTCGGCCTACACAGGAGCCTTCACTCTACACAGCTGCCCGCCGCTGCCCGGTGCGCCTGGATCGCTAATGAAGCAAATCGACCGCCGTAATGGCACGCGTTTTATGCCGGATGCCATTCTGCGTGGCCAATTAGTGGTGGTTAGAGGCGAATATTGACCCCGCTCCGACATGGGCGGGGACGGGGCTGGTCGCTGACCCGTCCGGACGACGCAGCGCGGCAGACGAACAACGCAGGAAAAACCAGCGGCGGCTGGAGGGAGGACATCACGTGATCGGGACTGAGGCCGCTAGTGCAGCTGCGGCTAAGTCACGAGACCGGGACTGTCTGAGGCTTCTGCAGGCTACGTCACGTGACAGCAACCGAGGCTGCTGAGGCTGCTGCTGGCTACGTCACGTGACNTCAATACACTGCGGGGAAAAATCCCTCCAGCTAACATGTTGAAGTAGGCCCTGGAGCAGGGTTCTGGAACAATATGGGAGAGTGATGGATGGGATTGAATTGGCGCGGGTCGTTTATGAGTCAGGGGACAAAAAATACATGTAAATAAATAGCTGCAACAGAACATAGTAATGTAAACACGAGATAGTAAGTTAAATACAAGAAAACCATGACTGGTTCTCTAACACATTTGACTCAAGAGACCATTTAGTTCCCCAGAGATAAATTATGCTAGCACTGTTTTTCATTGAAGATTGTTGCCAAGACTAAGAAGAAAACAACATAACTGAGATGAAAACTTAACCTTAAAAAACATAACCCTCTTAAACATAACCCTCTTAAGGATCACTGGTGGATCCAGACCTTCTCCGTGGTGTGTGTGTGTGGGGGGAGTCATCTTAAAGGTCCTTTTTTATCCACGGATTTGGGACGGTCACCTTATTTTGGTTTTCGATCATAAATAATGCACGGGGAGGAGTTTCTTCCGGAAAATATCACCTTTTTGGAAGAAAAAAAAAAAATTAATCACGGAAAACGCTACTATTCCGTGGAATGTACATACACATACAAGTATAATAACGTTTATCTCATACCAGTTCGCAGGGGCGTCACCAATAAATCTTGAGTGGGGATTGGGGGCCGGCTGAAATGACGAAAAAATGTACCATTTTGCTGCGTTTATCTAAGCCTTTGCAACATGTTTGATGTGTCTGTTATGTTATATAGTAGGTATTCAGTTATTTAGCGCCGCGCAATTTTTTTTGTGTTTGCCTGATAAAACCCCAAAAATATAGGCGGCTGGCCTTGTAGAGGATAAAAGGCTTAAAATGTTATTCGTGCAATACAGCGTAACGACGAACCGAACGACGATGACGCTGGCTTCATTATGACGACGGCCACCGATGTGACGCCGACAAGCGGTGCGACAATTTTAGTTTTAGGTAGTGAAACGTGCTTTCATATTTATAAAAAATAACCCCGCCCAAACAGAACCCCGTTTTAAAGGCACTCAGGTAAACCCTTGGGTAACTTTTCCTGGCTGCACAGCTCGGTATAATTGAAAAAAACAAGGAAATGTAAGTGGGGCTTTTATATGATTAGCCTCGGAAATCACAATCACAATGACCGGTGGCAGGAGCACTCAGATTCAGATATCATATATTCACTACACATTAATACTAACTGTACCTATACATATGTACCAAACTGTAACTTTGTCCAGTTTTTTACTTTGGATAGCAGGATTTTGTCTGCTGCAAAGGCTATTTTTGCGATATGTTGTTATCTTTCCCCGACAAATTGTTAACTTGCCCATTTTTTTCCTAAGATCATTGCTTTTACGTTCAGTGCAGGGACAGCGCAGGGTATACTTGTATTGGATTCCCCTCCCCCTGGATCCGCCAGTGTTAAGGATCTGATTAAGGTCGATTTTTGGTTCGGTTGCATTAGGCCAGGGGTCGGCAACATCCGGCCCGCGGGCCAGATCCGGCCCGCGACCGGCTGACGTCCGGCCCGCGGCTGGTATCAGCAACTTACATTGTTTTCGGCCCGCGCGTGCCTTCAGAAATCGAAACAAGTTTAAACAAAGTTATGTGTGCATTCGTGATTTTGGCATTCTCACTTGTGCCTCGCTGGCACAAATTTAATTCCTCGGATCAAATATTTTTTTGGCACACTGGTCGGCTAATGAAGTTGAGACGTGCTTTCATTCCTTTTTTAAGATAGATTTTGCCTGCTGGCGCAGATCTGTCTAAGAAGGTATACATATTCCACCATGTGGCATAGGTACGGCAAAACATCTCAGCTGTTGATTGTGTTTTTAATTTGCTTTTTTGAATGAATTTTGACAACTTTTGAAATGCATTAATTACGCTGTCATATTTCCCAAATGTGACACGTCATTTCCGTCCATTGTATCTATTTATCCCCCGGGCCCGGCCCGCCGACTGCTTCCAGATCTCTCATCCGGCCCGCGCCCTAAAAAGGTTGCCGGCCCCTGCATTAGGCTGTCAAGTCCTATAAATAACTCCTCAGCCAAGTGGACACTGATATAGACTGCAAACAGACAAGCTTTGTCATATCGATACGATGTTGCTGACAATTGTGGACGAATAGAACTGCTATGACTTGACTTGACATTCTACGCATTGCTCAGATCATATGATGTGTTGCGCTTTTCAGCACCTCGACGCCAAACAGACAAACAATGTCTTATTCGAGATCTTCTTACATCCCGAGGCAAGAGCACGAGGCGATAATAGATTGTAGAGCTTTACGCTAGATGACTAGTCTTATAGCTTTGTGTACGAGCGCGACAAAGCTCATAGTTTGTGGCCGAGACGAAGTCAAGGCATCAAACTGTGAATTTTGAAGCGCAGCTCACAAAGAGGCTAAGTGAGCAGCTCAGCACGCAATAGATAGAAATCAAGTCAGGACAATTTGCATTCAAGTCTGGCCTAGTCACGTGACCTTTAGTTCAACAGCTGCAGGTCACGTGACCGAAACACATTAGGAAGCTTTACGTTACCCTCTCCCCAGTACGGCATGGGTTAGACATTTAAGTAAATAGCTTTCGTCCCAAGACTTTTAGATGTGTAGTCAATTATTGACAAATGTAGCAAATAATTTTGGGGCTTGCTCATTATTATATTGGTATTTATTAAAAACATGCCAAGTCTCAGCCCGAAAGAGTCATAATGATGGCACTGCAATAACGTATGTACATACGTGAAGCCAGCAGTTATATTGTTGGAGAGCAATCATTCTCATCTCATTCATCTGTATTCGAGTCTGAACCAACTCCGATAGAATCTTTATTTCAAACTTTGCCGAATGCATGATATACAATCAACAATGCACGCATGGCCTGTTTCTGCTCGAGTGCAGGTGTTATGCGTGCTTCAGTTGGCCGAATGTTCAGTTAGGCAGTGTGGGGCAGGGGGCTCTTGTGGTTCCCCGCTCCCCGCTCGTTCCTTGCTTATAGGTAAATCGTGATTTGCGTTGATAGTCGGTACCTTCGAAATAGCAGTAGAGTCTTTGCAAACGTGTCACAATAAGCCAGCCAGAGATAACCATTCACTCATTCAGTGACAGTGTCATGCATACATATGCAAAAGGATTTAATTACATTCATGCTAAGCTCCACTTCAAAGACAGCTAGCCGTCTTCAGAGGACAACAGACGGAAGCGGCGGCTGTGGCGGCCAGCTGCAGTCTGGCAGCCTCTATGCCATGATTTCTCCTGACTCAGAGGCCCTCGCTCGTTTTTACCGCCGCGTGGGACACCCGGCCTCTATTCTGAGACACAGATCAGCCGGACTGGGCAGGGGCGGGCGAGGTGACGCGGGCTGGCCGGCCGTGGCGCGCGCCAGCCATCGGTCACTTCGCGACTCATCACTTACGAGGTGTTCACGCGCCGCACGGCCGACCCAACGGACACGCCCGAGCTGCGCAGCTCTCTGTGACGTCACAGGGACGATATGGCGGCTGCCGAGGCCGCTGTGTCAGTCAGGAGTGACAGCGACTCGACCATCGGGGGGGGGCGCTGTCCCAATCACATTGTCTGACACGATTAGGCGGCATGTCTGCATGTCGCCCCTCTTTTTCCCTGCAGATGTGATGAGTTTTGAATGCGTCATACCCAGCTGCCTTGCATGCTGCTTTGCTGAGTCACTGCACCATTAATCGGAACCCGATAGTCCTGCTCAAGCTAGAGTCAGTGCCAAAATTCTGAGTGTTTTCAATGCATCAGCGCACTGTCAAAGCTCACGGGCACTTAATCAATGTTTGTGAACAGCGCTGACCGTAGCAGACTGCTCGTCGTTAACGTATCATTAACGTAGGACGGAACGTTAACGTGTGACGTTACATGTAGCAGACTGCTCGTCGTTAACATATTTAACGTAGGACGGAACGTTAACGTGTGACGTTACATGTTGTCATGTGTCCATCAACACGTGCTGAGCATTTATTGATGACATGTACAGGGTGATTGATTTAACCCGCTAACGACACGTTTTTCCAGGACGTCCATTAACAGCTACCGGTCACGGTACTCCAACACTCCGGCTTTCGAGCCGGAGCCGAGGAAGAGGCCTTCCCCCGAGAAGAAGATCCCCGTGAAGCCGGAGGAGACCAGTTCTGAGGAGGAGACGTCCTCGGAGGAATCTGAGGAGAGCTCATCGGAGGAGGAGACTCCGGCAAAGAAGACGACCGACCAGCACCCAGCCAAGAAGCCCAGTTCGTCAGAGGCCGAAAGCAGCAGTGGGGAGGAGGAATCCAGCGAAGAGGAGGAGGAAAAGGTCAGTCCGGCCAACACACCGGCCGCTCCCCATCAGACGAACGGCGCCACTGCGTCCTCCTCCGGCGAGGAGTCCTCAGACGAGGAGGAGGAGTCCTCTGAGGAGGAGGAGGGCTCGGGGGCCGAGCGGCAGGAGGCGGCGCCGGTCCGGCGGCGGCCGTCGACGGCGGAGATGTCGGCTTCAGATGCTGCAGACCCGGTGCCGTGGCGGCGGCCCAAGCTGCGGAAGGTCGACAGGAAGAGCAGCATCGTCCGCCAGCCATCCACTGAGCTGCCCGAGTGGGCTGAGGACGCCAAGAAGCGGCTGGGGGACGTACCGCTGCTGCCGCTGAAGCCGCAGGACACCACTGAGAGGTCCGTGTCCAGCCGCTCCCGCTCTCCGAGTGGTGCACAGAACCCCGTCTTAGTCCCATTCTCTCCGAGAGGTGCACACTGCAGTGCCCCGTCAGGTGCACACCCCACTCTCCCCGTGTGGTCCCCAGTTTTCTGCCTCGCCACAGCCCCACTTCACTTTCCTTGAGGGGCGCGCCGTACGCCGCTCTCACCCCGTGAACACTACACTGCTTCGTTGCCATCATTTTGACGAACAGCTTGGACTCCGGCCATGTTATTTTACATTGTTTACGGTTCCATCCATAGAAATTAGTCATAGTGACTGGGCCTTGTAACGCCGTTAGTCGTTGATTGATGGTTTGCTGTGGCATCATGATTCATAGATGATTATGTAGCAGTTGAATCCGTCACTGAGATGTCCCAAGACTTGTGGAAAAGTCCTCTGAATTCGTCTCAATATGTATGCATCTAACGTGCAGTGGTTTTCCCACCACGCGTCCTCCGGTTCGTCTCCATCGTTTCATCCCTGTTTCCGAGCGTCAAGCCTGTGTAAGCTCATTCCTCGCAGCTCGCTTGCGTAGATAGGTTAGGACCAATATATTTTAGTGCATCATCCCACCCTGTAACTGTAGACCAGTAGACTGTGCTCCTGCCTTGCCGTGCTGACGCTGACCTGACTGCTGGTGGACTGACTGACAGCAGTCGGCCGGACTGGGCCGAGCGGAAGGTGGACGTGGAGCGCCTGGAGGAGCTGGAGCGCAAACGGAGCCAGGAGAAGCCGCCGGTGCCGGCCACGCAGCCGGAATGGTGCGGTCGCCGGCTGGACGCCACGGCTCTGGGTCGGCTGGAGCGCCACAACCGGCTGGACAAGATGGCCAGCTTCGACCGAGCCCCGCCCGAGTGGGCCGACCGCAGCGCCGCCATCGGTGAGTGCGGGAACTAACGCCTGACGTGCTGTGCTGTACCCTGACAGGTCACGACGTGGAGAGGACAGCAGCGAGGACGGCGAGGACAGCGGCGAGGACGGAGAGGACGGAGAGGAGGATGGCGAGGAACCGGCCATCACCGACAAGGTGGACTGGCTGAGGGAGAAGATGCTGAGGGATGCGGCTGGGAGGAGGCCGCCGCCGCCACCGCCGCCGCCGCCGCCCCCGCCTCCGCCCCCGCCCGCTCCGGCAGGCGGCGGGTCGGAGAGTTCGAGCGGGAGCGGCTCTGAGGAGGACGATGAGGACGAGGAGGATCAGGCGGAAGATGAAGGTCAATAAATGAAGCTAGAATCTAGACACGCCTGCACCCTGGTAGTCAGAAGAAGGCAGCAGCTTGACGCGCTGGGAGGTGTGACAGCAAGAGAATCCGAACAGAACCGCACGAAGCCTTGTAGAACAACAGCTAGCTGAATCACAAAACAAAACATGTCAATGACTATAGTTTTAGCTTGAACAGTGGGTTGCCAAGGTGTTGAAGCATGAAGCGCAGAGTAGGGTGACATCTTAAGGCGGCTTCACACCGGACGCGGACTCAGCGTCCACATGCGGACTCCGCGTTCCCACGCGTAAACGCTGCAATGCCTATTTGATTTAAAAGGTCACTGCGATTACCTGAGGTCACCACCAGTTTCAGTACGGCTGACAAAGCGTGTGCATGGAATTGATTGGTGCTTACGGCAAGAAAATCGGTCCAGCCGTTGCTGAGATTTCATGTTGCTGCCCAAACTACGGTGTAAAGTTTGTGCAGCAACATTACATCTCAGTAACGGCTGGACCGATTTTCTCGCCGTAAGCACCAATCAATTCAGTGCACACGATTGCATCAGCCGTACTGAAACTGGTGACATCAGGCCATCGCAGTGATCTTGTAGATCGAATAGGCATTGCAGCGTTTACGCGTGGGGACGCGGAGTCCGCATGTGGACGCGTAGTCCGCGTCCGGTGTGAAGGCGCCTTTAGAGTAGTGTAGCCGATAAAGGAGGACTTATGCTCATCACGGAATGTTAGTATAGGTGATGTGGATACACACGTCAGTAGTCATAAGGGAACCACGCACATATTAGGGAGAGTTGGATTTTGCGATTGCCGTTTTCAGGAGAGTGATGGGTAATGTTGTTTACCGTAGGTACCCAGGTAACAGATACCGTTGTAACAACGTTGTGAAAAATAAAGATGGAATTTTACGTTTTAATAACGTTGCAACAACGTCGTGAATGTTGTGAAAAAGTTGTACAAACGTTGCTGTTAAACGTTACAGCAACGTTGTATCGTCACGATGTCACAACTTTGTTCTAGTAACTTGGTAGAACAGCTCGCAATGTGGTACCAATTATCTTAAATTGAGTATTTCACCATCTCTCAGATTAATGATCGACCACGTAAGTCACGTTAGCTATGCTTGTCAAAAGTAACGTTGTAGCAACGTTGTTTCAACGTTCAACGTCTTGCGAGCGTTACAAGGTAATGTTCGTGACAACGTTTCCTGGGAAGTCTACAAAATTACACTATCACAGCGTTGTGTACTTGTGTTACAACCTTGTCACAACGTAGCGACAACGACAAATTGTTAGCTGGGTACTTGTTGATGCCAACAGCGGATCCAGTGGATTTAGAAGCAATGCTTCTAGACGACTGAAAGAAAACAGCACTGTTGCTTTAAAACAAAATACATGCAACTTTTACCTTTATAACTATATTTTAGATATCAGATATTAATGCACAAGGAGCAGTCTGATTTTTTTGTTATTAATATATCTGCACTTCGAGGAATTTGATTTCTAAGGGAATTATTTGGGTTCTTCTGGATCCGTCAGTGTCGGCTGCAGCTGAGTGTTGATTAGCCGTACTGTTACATAACATGTATCCTCAGTGTTAATAGCTGCATGTACACGTTGTACTCTAATTAATCAAATGTATGTATTAACTTTCTATAGATATATAAGCTGTTGACGATATATATACCCATATTTCGAAGTTTTGTCATTACATACGATCTAAAATATGAAAACGCCCGTTTTCCAATCTCGCTCTCTCGCTCGCTCTCGCTCTCTCGCTCTCTCGCTCTCTCGCTCTCTCGCTCTCTCGCTCTCTCGCTCTCCGCTCTCTCCCTCTCTCGCTCTCTCGCTCTCTCTCTCTCTCTCTCTCTCTCTCCTCTCTCTCTCTCTCTCCTCTCTCTCTCTCTCTCTCCTCTTCCTCTCTCTCTCTCTCTCTCTCTCTCTGTCTCTCTCTCTCCTCTCTCTCTCTCTCTCCTCTCTCTACTCTTCTCTCATCTCTCTCTCTCTCTCTCTCTCTCTCTCTCTCTCTCTCTCTCTCTCTCTCTCTCGGTCTCTCTCTCTCTCTCGGTCTCTCTCTCTCCCTCTTTTCATCGTCTGATTAGAATCTAAAACGTCATATCTGCTGCTAAGTTTATATCTAGATTATTACCAACGCATTTGTTCGTTCAATATACCCAGAGCCAAATGGAAAGTTATTGAAATCTAACAACAGTTCAATACAACTTCTAACTGGTACAACTCAATGATTCTCAGGACGTATGTGTGACTTTAGTATGTTAGATTGCATCATTACAATGACCGTGTCAATACAGCACGTGTTACGCATGATTCTGAAGGACTTTCGTCATGGAAACCGATTTATGCTAACCAACAGGTTCTACAGATTTCAGCAAACTGAAACAGCTGGAGGAGAAATCCAAAGCAGCCGAAACGTCACAGGAGACCAAGGCGCCATGGGACTCTGTGAAGCTGGTGCCGCCTCCTCCACCTCCCCCTACCTCCACCTCCTCCACCCCCTCCCCCTCCTCCTCGTCCTGGCCAGCCCCCGGCGCCACCACCGCCGCCAGGTATACGGATGGTTGTTGTCCATCGTAACACAGTGAAACTGGCTAATACAAATGATTTATGGTGGTTGAAACTAATGATTTGACGTCAATTGTTTTTGCCATTTTGCATAATCTACGATTGGAATATTCTAATGGGCGTTTGATGTGGCCATTATACACTTTTTTGAACAGCTGATTTTTCGGTAGTGATAAATCAAACTAATTACCTTGCAAGGGACCTAACGGCTAACACTAGGCCAAAAGTATGATTTTCCTCTTGGTATATTTTCTGCCTACACCTGTCTATTTTTTATTTTTTTTTGACAACTGTCATCCCATCTTTATGTATCTGATAATTAAGTACGTTTACTAACTCTGGCAGAATGTGAATTCTTATAAATAACGTGGTTGAGGCATTACATTGTGATATTCAGGTCCGTTCCTTAGTTACTTGCTCTTGTTTGCTGATATTTTATCATTATGCTCCATATGCTGTTAATCCTCGTTAGATTTGGAAATGATTCGACGGATATCTCCCAAATGTATCCTTACTTTTCCTTCCTCAGTTTTGGAAGTAATGCTGACCATGATCTTTGGTTTGATCCTTGATTGGATCACATGCCTCACCAGTGAACCCGTGCCTGACCCGTGTCTGACCCACACCTGCCCTCTCTCTGACCTATATGTGGATCTGACCGGCCCCTGCCCGTGTCTACAGGGAAGCAGCCACTGACTGAATCCCAGCAGGAGCGCCTGGAGCGGCTAAAAAAGACGCCGCGCCGCCGACCTGACTGGAACGAGATGATGCAGGAGCTGACGTGTGCGGACCGGCGGCTGCGACAGGTCGAGTGTCGCGATCGCAGCGCCCCCATCATACACGACCTCAAACGGAACGACAGCGAGGTAGGCAGCGCCACCTGCAAACGAGGCGGCCATTAGAGGGTTGAGTTATAACGGCGCGATGGTGCCTCCGTCGAAATTTTGATGGGAGAATACTGAAGGTTGAGGATAATGCAAGTTTCTGTAGTTTTAGACGAAATGGACGTAGAAAGGTGACAGGGAAGGTGGCCGATAGTCCACTGAAGGCTATACCGCTATACCGATAACACCGATGGCCCTCATGGCTATCAGAACAAGCAGTAGTTCCAGGAATGCCGCTAGGGACTGCTTGAGTCTCGAATGGGTGTCGAACAATGCCAATATTTCTGTTCATGTTCCAACATCCAGAAATTAAGTTCCGACCGGTTGAAAACTGTTCTGGCTTGTCCATTATCAGTATGATCAAGTAACGTCACATTTGCATTCGGTAGCATGGTGTGAATCGTGTAAAGTGATGTGAAGTGCTCGGTGGTTGTTTCTGATTGCGGCGGATAGCTTTCGATGGTATGGCATTCGACAAATGCTATAGCATCCGCAACCAAATCAGATGATGTCAGGAACCGGGAGCTTTGTGTTTGAAGCTTTGAGTGTTAGCACCCGGACCCGGAGGCTCGTGAATTTTGATCCCTATTGTTTCGATTTCACAATCCAGGTCACCGGATAATAATTTAGCCTATCTGAAAATGCCTATGTCTCATGCACTCTAACCAATATCTTCTGCCTGTGAACTGGAGTGAAAAATCGAAAAATAGGGACGACAATTCACGACACAAGCTCTGTTTTGCTCTAATCGCAAAAATATGTCCCTATGTGTGAACTAAATTGCTTAAGATTATTCTTACTTACTTGGTAATCATATAGTCTCACAAATACAATATCTATGTAATCTATTTGTGTATAAATGAGCTTTAAACCTGTGCTCTGCTGGGGTGTTTGAACACCTCCTCCTCATAATGTTTTCTGGGAGAAGAAAACGACGGCGTGAAGCGCCACCGTTCTTGTGTCCATCTTATATAACTGATCTTTTGCCCAACTTTCTTTACATTTGTAACCAAGCCAAGGGCATATTATGTCACGGCTCCAGATCAGGTCAAGCAAACCCACCTCCGAAATAGTTCTTAGTAATGTAACTCATTGCATAAGTGACCGATATTATTTAAGCTTTTCTATATTATTTCACTCCTGCACATGATCTTTCAGTAGACATTTCTTCACCACATAAACATCCAAATAATATGCGGAGTATTCAATCAATAAGTTGGACCCTCGGAGAGATTATCTATTCCTTACATATTACATAGTGTATGTAATTAGAGCCCTTCATGTGATATATTTTCAGCCCCCATCCCGTTCAATCCCATTCAGCCAGACTTGAACCCGTTCAAATCCGAACTAATAATTGATGAATTCCCACCCGTTTCAGCATTTTTCACTTTTTGTGGTGCTAAACAAATATAATAGTCTGTTCCAAAACCGTTCTAACCAGATGCATTTCCAAGAAATTGACCCACTCCCACCCATCTCCATCCTGTTCCCATTCCCATATGGGATTTCCGTTCCATGAAGGGCTTGGCAATGTAATACTTGTTACGTTTCAAGCGTGTTTTTGTCTCGTCGGCACCTTTTAACCGACATCCTGTCTAGTACTACACCCTACTTAAGTGTCACCTGCTGAGCACTGAGATACGATCTTGTCCCTTAGCACGACAATAAAGGCCGCTACTGTCTGGCAGCCAGTGACGTCACTAGCTGCCAGAAACCCATCCTAACACCGCCTGTTGAGTTATCGATGGCACAGTGTTAACACCTGGGCTCGCTGCTCCTGCCACAGATCCAGCTGTGTATATACCAGCTATTCATGGCTCATGACCAGGGCCAGGGCCCATGACCAGGGCCGTCCGACTGAAACCTGCGCTCGTTACCGATGACGGATAAAAGGCTCTGTTCTGTTTCCGAATGGCGCATGCGCAGCGCCTAGTCTCCGCTGTGTTTGAGGTCGTTCTGTAAACTTCGCTGAAGCAATAATTGACCGGCTCGCCAGACGTGTTCTCGGTGAAGGCTGCGGGTGATGGAAATGGTTCAGGCTCGTTACAGTCTCTCCTCCCTGTGGAATTAACTAGATTTTTCCTAGTCTGAAGTACTCAGTCTTGTGTTATGTGACGGTGCCTATGTCAATATACGTGCTGGTGCATTTTGAAGGCACTAGAGCACAACGCATTTCATGGTTGTTTACCCACCAGGCACTTTTTTCACCCCCCCTTCTTGGTCTTCCGGAGATGTTATGTAAACGCATTGGGGTAGCAGCTGGAAACTTTGGGTGTCTTCAAATGAATATATATGTCACATGTGGGTAAAATTGGATGTTAATCCTAGCTCCGGCAGGTGACAGTGAGATCACAAAGCCTGTTTAAGGATCAGGATTCCCCATCCCGGAGCTGTTAACAACAGAAATGCTCCACAATGCCTGAGGAATTGTTGTACTAAGCGTGATATCCTAACTTGGGTCGTATTAACGACTTTGCCTTTGATCTGATTTGCCTGACATGACGACCTTGAACTTATGCGATTTTGAGAGGTAATTTGGCCGTCATGGGTACCTATCATTCGAACGGCCGTGATAAACGAATAAACTGGTCCAATTTACTACTAATTAATGCTTCAACTGATATTTATCTTGCATGACATGCCATAAGATCATGTTAGGTAAGGCCCAAAACAAATATTATATTAAGTGTTTGAAAATAGTGCCATTGTATTCGCTGGCTCACACTCGTTTGAATGATCCACATGTTGGCCTATTTCTTTGCAGAAATACGTTCAAGACCATGAGTGTATAGTGTATACATATTTTCAATGATAGTGTGGACTTGAAGCATGAAGGTGGGGACTTGTAGCAGACCCACACAGTCTATCTTATTTTTTTTCTGTTGGCTTCCCAAACTTCATCCGCTTGTCTTTAAATGGTGCAAAATGAGATGTTATATATAAACGGACATTCTAGGTGTGTGTGCTCATGGACCCCAAAAGCCTATTGGATTATCAAAATTGCATCCCTCCAACAATAAGTTAGTATGGATTTTCCACACTAACTTTCAAGTCAGTGTGGAACTGTCCTCACCAACCACATACAAAGTTACACCCATGATCCAGTCAGGTCCAGTCAGGTCCAGTCAGGTCCAGTCAGGTCCAGTCAGGTCCAGTCAGGTCCAGTCGATCCAGTCAGATCCAGTCAGGGTCCAGTTCAGGTCCAGTCAGGTCCAGTCAGTCCAGTCGGGTCCAGTCAGGTCCAGTCAGTCCAGCAGTTCCGTCAGGTCCAGTCAGTCCAGTCAGGTCCAGTCAGGTCCACAGTCAGTCCACAGTCAGTCCACAGTCAGGTCCACAGTCAGGTCCACGTCAGGTCCACAGCAGGTCACAGTCAGGTCCAGTCAGGTCCACAGTCAGGTCCACAGTCAGGTCCACAGTCAGGTCCACAGTCAGGTCCACAGTCTGGTCCACAGTCAGGTCCACAGTCAGGTCCACAGTCAGGTCCACAGTCTGGTCCAAAGTCAGGTCCACAGTCAGGTCCACAGTCAGGTTCACAGTCAGGTCAAGGCACAGCAAGGCAAGGCAACTCAGGTCAAGGCCAGATAACTTCTATGTAACCCCAAGCTATGGTATCAAACTTATTTAATGATTCCAAAGGCAGTATAAGACGTTCTAGCAATTCAGCACCCATTGCTGTCGACTGATAAATCTGACACTATAATTGACTTTGTGACGTTACTGCGACCTGATCTGACATTGAAATAACACCACATTTTGCCCAGATGCGCTCAAGGTAATTTTTCACATGCGCGTAAAGTTTCACGTTGATAACGAAATCTGGCTCACTTTAAGCGCCTCACGCATGCTGATGCTATTGCCGAAGCAGCAAAGGAGGAGGGCGATAAAAAAAAACGCACACTAAGCCACTCCAAGGTGGCCGGGAAGCCCAGCGGCTGCCGGGTTAATATAAGGCACCATCAAGTCCGACACCAGAAAGGTACTCGACTCTTAACCCAGTGTCTAAATAGCTTGTTCTGTCCTTCAGTAAGATTGATGACAATATGATCGGATGACCGGCTAATGGGCCAGAAACTGTACAAAACGCAGAGAAGTCAGCGGCACAGTCTTCTCACACGGTGATTTGTCGGGTGAGGTGTTCGTGTCCTTATCTAAAGACGCCACATAAACCACGGAAAGTGACTTTGTTCGGTATTCCTTGCGTGTTTCAGTTTGTGTTTGAGTCTGAGAAGAAGAAGGAGTCGGCAGGTACTAAACTGATGAACGACATTCGCAGCGGGATTAGACTGAAGAAAGTCCGATGCAACGACAGAAGCAGACCAAACCTGCAAGGTAAAATACAAATCATTGGGAAAAACACTCAAACACATTACACCCTTCTGCACAAGGACACAAACGTGCTCCCTCTCCTCACCAACAACATTATTGCAGCAAAACCACTTGGCTTGCAACTATTTCACTGTCAAATAGAACGGTCATATTTGTAAATCTCCAGGCTCGCAGATATATTTTTTTAACCCTGACAGGCTAGGACACTAAAGGTCCAATGTTTTAATTGACTACTCTAGATAAAAAGAACACATGTTTCTAGACCAGTTTCGTCTCAGAAATACAGCGTTCGGATTTACTTGTCTATATCCGGTCACTACAAGCCATAAATGAAGAAAAAAGTATGCCATGAGTTACTGATACTTAGGGAGCCACAAGTCATTTCAAAATAAATATGCTGCTTTGTAATTGTGTATGGTTATCGTTCATACTTGGTTCACTAATATATATGTTACTATATGTATACCGTTTTTGTATATCTTCGCCAGTTTGCTTTTGTTTTCCAAAAAGAAGAATAATGCTTATTTTTTGGGGTCAGAAGCTCAAAGTTTGGAAAAATCCAGACAGTCATTTGAAGACAATGTCATGCCCTTTCTTTTGACAAATTTACATGCAATTTGCTTCAAAACTCGATATACACCGATTTGTCGAACATTTAAAGTTTTCCACCAAAAATATAATGTCATGACGTAACTAAAACGTTATTATCTCCCAACATAGTTCAACCATTTCAGTGAAATTTTAATAAAACGAGCAATTGATGCAGCATAAGGTACTGACAGTTTCACATCGATATCTATCAAAGTTTTCAAGTTGCCGAGAAAATCCGGAAGGTGCAGATTCTGATTCTGCTCCCCACCGAACGAGGTGTAGGTTAATGTGCACTGCCGGGGGTTGATTTTCACCCTTCCGTTTTTCATGAATAGCTAAAAATGGCAGCACTCAGTGGTACCAAAGTTGGTACAACTGTTTGGAATTCCTACACGGTGTGAAGCTTTCTAGTCATCTCAAGTCAGGTCAACAGGTCAAGTCAAGTAACCCCACCTCCAAAAACGTTTGCGGTCATGCCACAGCAAAAGTGATTGGCCAAACGGCTTGGAACTCACACCATTGCATCAGGTGATAAGAAGGTAGCTACAATTTTTTATCTCAAATTTGTATATAGGTGATTGATTTTGTGACCTCCCCATTATAGGTCAATGGGGAAAAGTAAAAACACGCATAATTAATAAAAATTGCTAATTTGACCACTTTTCACCAGATTCATCACTCTTATGCAAACTTTTATGCATTATCTTCCAAAACAAACTGGCGAAGATATACAAAAACGGTATACATATAGTAACCAATGTCACATTTCTGTTCTCTGACCTCTACAAGGTCAACTCAGGTGCCCCCTTGGTCACGTATGGTCTTTCTTCAATAACTATTTACCAAATCAAGGTAGAGTAAGGAAGGGTTCATCATTGTCTTTGGCTTGTCGAGACAATCAATTATGTAAAATGTGACCTTGAACTGACCTTGAACTGACCTCAGGTTGGGTAAGACTTTTGGATATTACCCAACTAGGTCAGCGGAAATATCATTCGATGCGTCTCGATGAGACAACACAATGTTGACATCGTTTCAAATACAAATACAATATTTAAAATTAAATGGGTTCTAGTTTCTAATGACCTCACTATTGATCTTATATGAATTCCGATGGCAGTTTAGTGACATAAAATGTCATTTGGTTTCGAGCGCCTTTTCCGCGCGTCTCTTTTAGGTATCGGTATATAGACGGTTTTATCAGACACTCACATATATCCAAAATCTGACCTTAAGTGACTTCTGGCATGGATGAGAAATACCTGGATTGGCCACTCTCTGTCGGCGCCTTTGATGTAGGAGACCATGGCGGCCGCCTAGCCGTGGAAGCGCGAAGCTTCGGCATACAGGAGAGCTCCCGCCAACCACATCAATCCGAACACGTCCCCCTCGTTATCTTCCGATCCAATATCCGCAGCGAGACGCGCAAGGCGGCAATAGAAAACTCTCTATGAGACGCATCCGAAACATACGATACATTTTCAAATAAGGTCACATGTCAGGTCACAGCCAGGGCAAGGGTAAAAACGATGTATTTTAGTTGAAGAGTCATATTTGCCATCCAAAGCCTTAGATTAAAACTATTTTCGCACAAATTGCTCTCAAAGGTATGATTAACAAATTAGCTCAAAGGTATGGTATGAACAAATAGGTACTCAGTGTTGTTGGATCACATATTTGAAATGGCATTACACAATACATTTCCATATTATTAAAGAACCAATGAACGTACAGCAACTGCACGTCAACCATAATGATCATTATCTTCCAAAATATATACAAATATTTATATGCGTTAAAAACAAATTAACAGTTCTTTCAGAAGGAAAAAGCATCTGAAGCGAACTTCCGCGTTTTGACGCCATTTAACATAAACAGACCGTCTCCTGTATGTCGTTTGGTCGGTCACATTTCTCGCTGAGTGGCCAATCCAGGTATTTCCCATCCATGCCTCTGGTGGCCTAAAATATTGACCTGACCTTTAAAAGATCGGATGTACTTTCGACAGAGCTTGTCCCTAGCTATCTAGCGCCGTTTTATTCTTGTCGCTACGTTGCATGGTTTTATAAATCATAGGTTGAGGAGGGAAAACCCCCCAGCAATTCGTGGTTTGTGGGAGCCCCCTGCAGTGCAGAGCGTAAAATATTAGTATTTGCTTTATTGCACCACCTCACTTCTAGCTGAATGACGATTCTGTTAAAATCTTACTGTGCGAAAGTATTCAAGTGAGCACAGCTCCATGTGCAATGTGCATACGTTTACAACCATAGCAATGATATATCCCTATGTCATTGTCCGATGAACTTCTCCAATGCAGATTAAACAATGATATTTAACGGAGAACCAATATTTGCATTAATATATTACATATGCATAAGCTATTTGTGTCTTCTGTCTATGCTATTTTCCTTTTTCCTATTTACCTACTTTCCAAAACTAGCCTTTCCAAAGCTTCCAACTTCCAAACCAAACCAAAACTTCCAAAACTTCCAAACCTTTCAACAACCGTTTCCCGGTGTTTTTCTTTGTATCGTTTTAATTTGATGCGCTGGACTCGACTGGACTCAATGAGCCTCGACTTAATTGTATAAATCATTCATCGTGTAAGAAGTTTTTCGCATGCGATGCCTCCGACATGCAACATCTTTTCGTACGATCTCTGTTACCATGCTGTTATTGCAAACAAGGAACTTTGAGCTTGATTCTCTGGAAACTAGATGATATGCACCAGTTAACCCTTTCAGTGGAAGCATGTTAAATTTTGATCGCCGTGACATTTCAGTTTGGTCATGAAAGCAGGATCCTGCACGCTGCTCAATATGAAGAGTGAAGCATTCCATCGGGGCGCACTCCAGTCCATTGTCGAATGGTGACCAGCATATATATTATATAAGCACGAATAACTTTTCCTGAGCTATATGATTCGATTCATCTGTTTATTTCTCTTCAATTCAAAAAGTAACGTCATGCGACCTTAGTTATCTCAGCGTGACACGCCAGGCGCGCCACCTCTGAGCCCGCCATCATCTGGTGTTCTCTCGGCAGGACTGCGGAAGCTGCGACGCCAGAGAACGTCCGAGGCCTTCCTGAACCTGCCGCCCGAGGAGCTGATGGATTCCGAGCCCGAGGACCAGGACGACATCGACCGGGTGAGGACTCGGGGCCGTGGAGGAAGGGGCTAGAGCAGATGTTGGCGGGCCCAGGGCTAGCGAAGGGTGGGCAGAGCATGGGCGAATCCTGAATTTGATTTATTGGAATTTTAGCGAAAAGAGGGATCATGGGTTGGTGGGAAAATATGTAAATGGAGAACTTAACTGACATTTTAGGGAAAATGAAGCCAAAGTAAGAGAGAGGGCTAACGTAACCGATCGAATAACCAAGGAAGCTTGCGATAAAAGAGGTAGTGTGAATCATTCCTGGGGAATACAAAACAAAACGTTATCAAGAAGTAGGGTGACGCGTGCGGCGCCGTACACAGTTGTGACGCAGGAAAGTGACTGCAGGTAGCACGCGTCGTCATCCTGCTAACTTTATCACCTCTGTGACAATGCAACTCAGGCTGTGTCACCCTGCGGATGCTGACCGAGCGTACACGATGACTTCAGCGTATGCAATCACCGTCTGCACCCCTCACAGAGGAGGAGAGGTGGTCGGGGGTGGCATCACGTGCGAGGGGAAATACCAACGGAGGGGAGAGGTAGAATCAACGCACTGCTGCGTCACTCGTCATCTGACGAGGGTCAGACCCGGTGTCGGGCAGCCCGACCGAACGCCGCTGGCTGGGTCGTGCGTGGGTAAACGAACGTGGAACGACTGCATCATTCTGAACGTGACGTGATTGACTGAATCACATCGGTCTGGTGGCGGTTATACAAAGGGCACACTACTGCGTCTTACACTGTGATGACTGCCGAGATGTACCTATTAGTAATCTGACCAGCTCGGCTTGACCTGCCCCGACCTGAGTTGACCTGATGCCTGAGACATGATGCCTGGACTGGCCTGGACTGGCCTGGACTGGCCTGGACTGGCCTGGACTGGCCTGGACTGGCCTGGACTAGTGCCTGACTGGCCTGGGACTGGCCTGACTGGCCTGGCCTGGCCTGGCCTGGCCGGCCTGGCCCGCGTGTGGCCAGGCCTAATCTACCTAGACCTGACCTGACCTGACCTGACCATTCATTAACTGACCTGACCTGACCCGGCAGGTGAGGGACGACCTCCAGTCGGTCCGCCAGCTTCTGGGTGAGGAGGTGAAAAACCGGGAGCGGCTGGTCAAGGAGAACAAACACCTGAGGAACGAGCTGAAGCGGGCACAGCAGGAGCAGCAACAGAGGCCGCGCGTCTCTGTCACACTGCCACCCGAGGTATTTACCGAGCCTACTTATCACCGCACTTCCGACCACAGCTGCATCCGCCTGTGTCACAGTCAAGTTCCGGTCGAAACCGCGCAGTCACTGCGAATGTTGTTTCACGCTGCAATGCAAGCTCAGTGGGGTTATAACTAAGTAAGTCATTGGATACACCAAAGCAGTTATGATCAGGAGCGTAGGAATTCATTTGAAGTTTGGGGGGGGGGGGCAAAAGGCATTTTGAAGTCGTTTCTTTCCATGCACCGTCCATAGGCGAAATGTTAAAATCCGAAAATGTTGGGGGGCAGCTCTGCCCCCACCCATGCCCCCCGGCTCCTACGACTATGGTGAATGTCAAGACATGCACACTTTTATTCGTCAGACAGAGCACAATGTCATTTGTGAGTCGCTGCCCTCGAGTTGCGCTGCTGTCTGACAGGCTGACTTAGGTACTGTGTTCTGACCAGTCACATTCCCGCAGGTAATCCCTGGAATCCCCGCGGTATTTTACCTCTACTGAGTTTTGGCAACCATGTAGGGGAGATCCGGGGACACGTTCTGTCACTTTTATTTGCTAAATTGGCCCTGGCGGGCACACAGCTTTCAGGTTGGTGATTGATACTTTCCAATTACTGTTATCACATCAATGGAGCTTCATAATCGTTTTTTAAGGAGTTCAAGTGGTATCTCAGTTTGTTTCGACACCAGTGTCGATAAGGTGGCGATGACTCATTTGACAGAACTGCCCCATATACGGGGCACGTTCTGTCACCTATGGGGGCACATTCTGTCATTGATGGGGCACTTCCTGTTATCTAACCGGGAAACGTCGGATGTTGGGGTGTCCCCCTAGCAGGGGGGAAGAGGGGTTATGTCATCGCCAACCATCATAGTGTAGAAAAGACGGCTATATACTGATCCCAAACAGTGCATTGTTGCGTTTTTTCTTGGTATCCAGCACGAATCAGAGTCCTGAGTACGCAATGCATTTTCAGGTGTGAAGCTTTTCCCTTTCATGACAATTAAAGAACGGGGACATGGACGAGAGAGAGGATATATTATCATTTTTGTTCATTATTATTTTTTATTCTTGTGCGATATTTGACATGGCTTATTCTATATGGTATTCTATTTAAAACATTCCGCAATAATTTTCGAAATGTGTTGCCCCTTGGCCCCCCATATACAAAAAAGCAATTTCAGGGGGAAAAAGAAAGATTTTGGTTCACGCCGAATCGAATGGTGTTCTTCCATTGCGAAATCGCGTAGCGTTCTCAGTAGATCTTGGGGGGTAGAATCTGCCCCCGCAGGTTAACTGTAATTCTGGCCGCTCGTGAACTGCATCGGCACCACCCGATTCGTTTTACGCTTGTAGTGGTGTAGCATATTTGTAAACAACAAGCAATCGTTTTTATGATCGTTTATAAGCGATACGACTAGGAATCATGAACAAATTCAGTGACGGAACCTGCACCAACTCGAGCCAGAGTCACAGCACTTTCGTTTTGTACGTGAAACTGGGAGAATGGCAGAATAAGCTGCAGACACAATGTTCCGGACATTCCGATACGCGCCCATGACAGATTCCAATGACAACTGATACAATAATCTGAATGGCACAAACCAAAAGTTTGTTCACTATAAAAAGTTTGCGATTTCTGTTGAAAAAACCAACTTTCCTAATTTGGACATACTGGTCGCATGGCATGTGTATTGTTTTGATAGTACCAGGCCACTGCAAGCACAAAGGAACATATGTTACGAAACAACAATATACCTGCGTTGGATGGTTCACGAGGAAACCCCGCTGACATAATGTGCCCCGTGACAGAACGTGCCCCGTTCTCCCCTACTTATGAATTGGTATTCCTGTTAACTACTTGCTACCGGAATCGGTAGAAAACACTTTTCTACCGATTCCCCGGAATCCCCGCTGGAATTGACGGGTCAGATCACAGTCTAAATATCTCGCCTGAACAGTCACGCATCTCGGCCACATCTGACATCACCATTGTTTGTTCCGCGCAGCCCAACAGATCGGAGGACACGACAGACGCTTTGGACGAGGACCTGGGAGCGCTGGAGGGAGAAATGACCGCCATTCGTGACCAGGCCGGTCAGTCGAGTCGAGAGGCACACCAGTGGCAGGAGCGCTGCCTGAACGCCGAACAGGAGCTGGCCGCTCTCCGCGCTCGCCTCGAGGAGCACGAGACGGGCAAGAAGAGCCGCAAGGTCTCCATGGAGAACGGCAGCGGCGACGGCGAGCTGCGACGCAACCGCTCATCGGCCAAGGTGTCACGCAGCCGGACCAAGGACAAGCTGTCCAAGACGGCGTCCCAGGCGCGCATCAGCCGAGACGAGACGGGCTGGAAGCAGGCGGCGCCTCGGCAGGAGGATTCCTCCGGGGAGGAGTCGGATGAGGAGCTGGACAGCGAGGAGGAGCGGCGCCGTGACACCGACCAGGAGCGCCGGAAGACGCTCCGGGAGCTGAAGATGTGCCAGAGCAAGGTGTCACACCTGCAGACGAAGGAGAAACACGCCAAGGACGAGCGCGTGAACCTGAAGAACCGGATCCGCACGCTGAATGTGAACATGAAGGACGAGAACCGGAAATTCAAAGAGCTGCAGAGGGAGGTGAAGAAGATGGGTGATATGCTGAAGGAGAGCGATGATGAGGACGAGGAAGAAGAAGAGTGCGATGAGGAGACCAGCGAGGAGGAATCAGACACAGAGACTGAGTCGGAGAGCGAAGAGGAGGCTGACTCGGAGGAGTCGGAGTCGATCGATGAAGACCTTTCGATAGAGGATCGACTGAAGGCCACACAAGAGCGGGCGAAGCGCCATGAAGAGAATGAGAAGGCCATTAAGAAGGGCAACTACATGCTGAAGACCACTGCTGAGCGCCTGTTCGATGAGCTGAGAAATGAAAAGGAAAAGTACCGTATGCTTGAGAGACAGCTGAATGACCTTGTAAACGAGCTTGGGTAATAATTTCCTGTTTGCTGTTGGGTGGTTGCCTCATGGCAGGGGCGGATGAAATCATGGCTTCGTCAAATGTCGTCGATAATATAATTTAGTACATTGAATATACTCTCAAGCTACTTAATTTGAACTACCCAACAGTGATGAATCCAGTTTGCTAACGGCTCCTTGCTTGTTGTGGAGAAGCAATGCACCTATATGTCGCAGTTAGCTCTATGTTGATGTGCAATTTGAAAAGCATGTCTAAAGCATGATGATGTAATTTGTCATGTATTGTGTCAATAAATAATGAAGATTGAAGAAACGTCCTTTTCGTTCGATAAGGCCCATAGCAAATCAGAACATTCTGGTTTTTATCTTTCTCTAGTTCTTGCGTTATAAGCTGCTAAGCACGAGTGGAGTTCCCTAATTAAATGGTGATGCTACTGCTCCACCAACTTTCCAGTTTGCTTCACCAACTTTTGACAGATTTTAACGTTTAAAAATATGTATTTTTTACTTCAACCATGCAAGGACGGGGACGGGACGGGAACGCATATACAAGTAAGACCAGGCATTGTGATATTCTGCCCCACCAACTTTTTTTCTGAAAAGCTCCACCCATGCCGCTAAGTGATGCATCCATACTAATTTTCGATATCTCCAAGTTCCTAAATATGCGTTCCTACACGACGGCACAGCACCTTGCAACATGGCATAGCAATAAGTATTGAATGACCACAGCGTTCTTCATGAGCTTTCAACCTTTTCTCACCCCTCGCTGTGTAGAGTATTGTCTGATATTTGTTTTCTTCCGCAAAGTTAACACGATTTATACAATTCAAACATCGTAGGCATATGTGTGGACGGATGTGTCCAGCTGGCCTGCTGCACCCGTGGCCGGCTCTGTGTTCGGGCCCTGCGGTGGCCCGAGTCACGTGTTGACTCGGCTTCCGGCACGCCACCACAGCGTGGCGCGTGCGTCGTAGCGCGCCCGGCGGGGTCGTGACCTGTCCGGGGCCAGGTGGGTTGCGGGTCCGGTGGTGCGTGCTTAGTTTGTCCCTGTGAACCCGCTCTGCTGGCGCGTAGCTTGGTCGTCTCTTTCGTGAGCTGTACCCCTCAGCACGAGCGAGGTGTGGTACATTTATTGTTGCTCCATTGAAAGTGCAAGCTGCAAATATAGTGCAACACGTGAAGCTGCCTTTGAGCCGGCTCTACATATGCATCATCACAGAACACAACATTGGATATGGTGGCTGCTGGCCATGTATGAATGTTTTGGATCTGGTAGCCCGTCCAAGTTGCCAGTTGGCAACAACTCGCTGCAAGCCATTGTATAATTGGATGAGATACATACACAAACGACACATTGCACTCAATCAATCACATTGCATGCCATTTACATTGCATGCCATTCTGGTCATGTAACTGACTTCGCATATCGATGGAAGCAGCAGTTATTTTGACGATGTGTATCTGAAGGTTATATAAAACACTTTGTATTGTGTGCATACTTAAATTGTTATCATTTTGTTATTGCCAGACCGCGACGCTGGTCAGAAGCTTATATCTTTTGAATCCCGCATCTGATTGCAAGCGGTTTTCGCTCATCTGATAGCCCCATGGCAATGACATTATGATTATTTGCCAATGTTTTCTCGTGTGTGGGTCATCATGGCCGCGTGACACGTCTCGCGTCAGGGAAGTGGTCGAAGTATTCATCCTGCTGTAAGTGCAGAACGGCTGAAACACTATAAAGCTAAAATTTGGTGTGAGGCTGGAGACCACACCACTGGCAATTTTGCACAGGTCAAACTCTGGGTGCATACTGTTTAAACATTGTTTGACATTGTGTGCATACTGTTTAAGGTATATTTAATTGTATTTATCTATATGCATTTGCAGGTTGTTGAGGACTATGACTATGTAAACACACCATTTAGGCCCGACCCACATGGGTGCATTCTTCATGCGTTGCGTTGCGTTCCGTCACTTCTCGATGCCTCTCAATGGGTCTCAATGCGCCATTGAGACCCATTGAGACGCATAGAAACGCATTTAGACGCATTGAGACCCATTAAGAGGCATCGAGACGTGACGCCGGAACGCAACGCAACGCATACAAACGCACCCGTGTGGGGTGGGCCTAAAGGTATAGCTGACGGACAGCTGCTGTCATTCGCTTGGCATTCTATTGCTGAGCCACACAGCAGGCAACGGATAACGCTTATTTTGCGGGAGCGGCTGCAGCGCCAAACGCGTGCGAGCGTTTGTCACCGGGCAAAAGCAGCAAATCGCCGCATTATATAAAAGAGACATTCACACGTAATGTCAGGAGGAATCTCATTGGTATCCGCTGCTCTGAGCGCCGAGTAAAATATACCTACCAGCGGAGGTAGCTTAGCATTTAGAAAAGCCTCTTTCAGTACCAGCCTGCGAAGTGCTCAGTAGAGCCCTCCATGAGACACATTTTCAGCCCCCATCCTGTTCCAGCCCATTCAGGCAGACCCAAACCCGTTCCAATCTGAGTTAATAATTGATGGAGCTCCCATTCCCACCCGTTTCAGCATATTGCACTTTTTGTGGTGCTAAAAATATATGCTTTTCACAAACCCTTTCCAACCTGTTACATTTGCGAAAAATTGTCCCACTCCCTTCCCACCCATGTATATCTCGTTCCCATTCCCATATGGAGTTCCCATTCCATGACGGGCTCTGTAGTGCTCAGTGCAGCGTTGAATTCGTCTGAACACATACTGGTCTTGTAGTGTATGTGAAGGTTATAGTTTGTATTATCATGCGGATTAGTTATGTGTACGTGGTAATTGTTGGTTTGTACCTCCCCGTAGGCAGGCCTGGCGCCGCCTCTGCGCGGCGGACGTCACGTAGACGTGACCGCGCCCTGCCCGCGGATGGGTCACGTCACGGTAATTTGAGACCGGTCAGGTCAGGTAATTTGAGACCGGTCAGGCCGGGTAATTTGAGACCGGTCAGGTCAGTGCGGTGGCTCAGTACAGGTCAGTCGGAGGCAAAACACCGGATCTATCACAAGTTCAGCGCTGAAAGCAACCGGAAGCCTTTCAGGACCACGAGGGTGTTAGTTACGCATCGACTGTATTTGTGAGTTGTTGTTCTCTTGACTCTTATGTCTACCTTCGAGGCGGAAAGAGTTTGCAAGAATGCTGATAAGCAGATTGTTATGTCACCATCATGTGACTATTATCTCGTCATGCGTAATATGCTTTAAATTCTACGCAAATAAAGATGAATATAAGTTTTTGTATATACTAGCTTTGACCATAATCAAAAGATCACTAAGATTTGCTAAAACTTCGCCCAAACGTTATATTTTCCCCTGCTGGAACATTCAACATTGCATGCCCTATATTGAACGCTATAACCACATGCTTCATGTCAGCAGAACCGTGCATGTGTGACCACTGCAGACGTCCTAACAACCCAAACCTGACAGTACCAATAGGTAAGTCTTGACTCGTGATTCGGGCCAGACAGCGTGTAACGGTAGCGCCAGCATATTCAGATTAAAGACTACATAGTTCATGTCGAGCCCAGCTCTCTTTTCTCAATCCTGAAATTCCTTTACCATCGTCTTATGTGGGAATGTAGCACTGTTGTGTTGGCGATCAAAATGTCAGCATTTTGCCTCAAGTTTATCGAAGAATCCCTCAATTTCTAACAATTTCACACCTAACGTTATTGTTACAGGTGAGCTAATTTAAAATAATTTGCCAGCAAATCTATGCATTGCTTACTTTGAAGTGTTTTCTTCTATTTACATTCTTTTTACTTTAGTCAGTCTTTAATAATGCATAAAATGTTTTGTGATTATATTTTCCAGACATGATCAGTGACTTGCTACATGTCTAGGCTTTAGCCAGTCTAGCCTATGCTTATACTGGGGGAAAAATGACCAAACGTCTTTATATCCATTAAATCTCCATTTAATTTACATTTGTATTTGTCTCATATTTACCTTGCTTAGAATAGGACCTAACTAGGATCTAATCTAATTAAAATGGAATATAGAACACTTTATCAGGTGTGATAATAAGTCGTGCCAACACAATCATATGCAAGAACACAGCGTCACACATGGTGGCTTGTTCCTTATCGTGGCTCAGTGAATGACGTCAGCAGATCCTTGCACGCTCGAATTATGACCTACCTTACACCGAAAGACATGCAAGCCACATAAGCAACTGTGTGTTGCACTCTCTCCACGCCAGTGATGATCCTATCTAGAGGTGTTGCGAGGTATCTTAGCGGTATCTCTTCACGGTGAGATGCGGAACGGTAGTTCGGTGTTGTGAATCTAGACGGAACCCACACGGACGCCTTAATATTTAAAACAGCGTGCTGTTTGCACCTAACTACATACTACATAGGTATGACTGCGAAGTTAACCACTGCAGAGCGTCGTCATCTACACCGTACGTTCTCTGAACATGATACATCAGCAGACGACTGTCGACGCTCAGAGCCGTATGACAATGGCCTTGATCTGTTACCACAACACAGACATTATATTATGACAGGTTGTATAATATGTTCAAAAGATACACACAGTAAACGGGTGACTAGTTTTCAGCTGTCCAGCTGATGGACTTGTATACTGTATAGTTCAATGCTGCGCTTCATCAGTTATTTCCAATAGGTTTTATTCTGCTGTTTTTTTTTTTCAATCAAAGCCCCCTGCCTAACGGTGCCTGATATGTGATCCCAGACTATGGCATTCGTTCGTCTATTTCAAGTTAACTGGCCTCAGCAGCTGGAAAAACATTGGACGCGTGCCGGAGCGAAGGGCCACGACCTTCGGCTACACCAGCTGACCACAGCCAACGAGGCAGCGAAGGGAACACGACTCCGGCTTACACCAGCTGACCACAGCCAACGAGGCAGCGAAGGGACACGACTCGGCTACACCAGCTGACCACAGCCAACGAGGCAGCGAAGGGACGCGACTCGGCTTCACCAGCTGACCACAGCCAACGAGGCAGCGAAGGGACACGACTCGGCTACACCACTCGGCTACACCAACTGACTACAGCCGCGACCTAAAATATGTCAAATACCCGATAGATTTGCGAAGGGTACGTATGAAAAGGCAAAATATTCCATCTCAATTAAAACGGTCGGCGCCTACTTTTCTTAACCCGCGCCGTACCGGTACTTGGCGCCCCCTTCGCCGTGCAGGGGGTCGGGTGGCGCTTAGACATCCCTTCGAACTTTGGCTCCTGGACGGAGACAAAACCGAAAAGACTGTTCAAAAGCTCGTCAAAATCATTTTGAAACTATTTTTTCAATGTTTTGGCTCGGGTCAATATTGAGGTCACCTGAGGTCATCAAAGGCCATATTTGCCAGTTTTAGAACTTCAATTCGAGGAAAAACTGTTGGGAACTATGATAGCTCTAGGAACAAACAGAAAATACAATGCTCTTGCAAAAATTCATTCGTCTTAGGTGGCCTCAGATTTTAGTTAATTATAACATTTTAGGCCCCAGAGGTCATCAAAGGTCAAAAAGGCTAACTTAAGGCAATTTTTTATTTTTTTGCAAATAGTTGGCTAGCTATAAAATATAATCAATAACCGTTTTCACGATGGGTTATTTTGCGCGAAATGTTTTAAAACATTTTAAAATGTTTTAAAATGTTTTTAGTATATAGCCGCTTTCCCACAGACGGGACTAATTGGCGAAAAAAAAATCAACCCTCGCCCTACGTTCCCATACGGCGAGGTTTAAAAATTTCTTTCTCTAAATTAAGCCATCGTGAAGTAACGCTACCACTTGAAACATTTTAAACATTTTACACATGTTTTTAAAACATTCACCCAAAAAGCCATCGTGAAAACGGCTATTGTTCGCTTTTATCGGAAAAGCTCAGCGTGTGTTTTGTTTTAATTACAAGAGACCAATATTTCGGTATATATGTATTATGTATACCCTCGATGCATCCTGCTGTACCTGTGGAAGTTACAGCAGGATGTACAGTGTATTGGTCTTATGTAATTAAAACAAAAAACACACTATTTTTCAGATAAACAAAAACGAAAATGATAGTTAAAGAAAGGAAAATACTTTTTCAAAGTAATGACTTTTCGGTTACATTTTAATAAATATATGGCAATAATGTTGACGACATCGTGTTTTCTTGTCAAGACACTTCAAATAATCCTATTACTGATGACCAGGTTAGGTCAACTAAAAAATTGACCTCTTGTCAAGGACAAGTTATGGCGAGTCAAAGTGTGTAGCAGGTTAAAAGTGCCACACAATTGGCGTAATTGATGCTCAAACACCTGTGCCGAGAACGGCGGCGTTCAGTGCTGCCGTTTTTGAGCTATCCTAGACAAAATGGGCGGGGTTCTAAGCAATGTCCGGACAAAATGGCGAATGTAATTTTGCCGAATGTATTTTTGCCGAGTGCAGATTGTCTGAAGGGCACTTTGACGACATGTCTTTTGTCGAAATGTGAATATGCTCAAAGCAAAATCGCGAATGCTAATTGTCGAAATGTCTTTTGCCGACGTGTCAAAATGTCGAAGTGTCTTTTTGCCGACATGTCATTTTGCCGAAATGCGAAAAATCGAAATGTTTGTTTTTCTGAATGTCATTTTGTCGAGGCACCAAAAAATCAAAAGATGTTTTTGCCAAAATGTTATTTTGCCGACACATGTCACAACACCGAAATGGTTGCTTGCCGAATTTAATTTGGTTGACATGTCAAATGCCGAAAAATCGTTTCTGCTGAATACTATTGCCTGTTGTATTTGACAAATACCTGCCTGTGCGCCGTGTTATGCATAGTATGGCAGCACGGGATGACGTCACAGCGCCATATGTTAACACCAGGAAAAGCAGCGGCACTGTGCACCACGGCGACGTTTCCATATTTCTGCTGACAAATTCGTTGTCATTATCAACAGGTAAGGTTAGGTTAAGTTGAATGAATACATCTGACATCGTATTTACACCGTATGGTTAGGTTTTGTCTACGACATGGTCTGGGGGTCGACGGGGGTGACAGCCCCCCACCCCCCGTTCCCGGTAAGACCGCAGCGCAGCGAGCGAATGCAGCGGAGCGTTCTAAACGTGGGCCCCTGCGATCATAATTGCTGTTAAGGTTATGTCATGGGTTCAATTATATCTATCCGTAGATGATCCAAAAACACTGCGAACGTCCACCTCGCACGACGCTCTATCCCAGACTCCTGTCAGCGCTGAGTAAACGACCCCGTTCATTGTGGCGACATCTCTCGAGGCTACTTGGCTAATCCTGCATACCTACATGTCAACTTACTACATTTGTTTCCTAACACACATTTCTTAGATTTGAAACTGTTCATCTTGGTAATGGGGTTCTGAGTTGAGATAGCCAAGCTGTACTTGATGCTCGTAAATTGACTTGAGAAGCTGTCACGTCTTCACAGAAACCCCTTTTATTTAATTAAAATAGGCTTATCGGAGTCATAGAAGCCGGAACGAGTGCATCGTATCTCCTATCTTGAATGGCTCATGTGTTGCTTTTACATCCGGCTTTTTGATACACTATCAGTCACGTAGTCTCTGATCACGACGCCTCGTTGACATCCACTCAGTGGCCCGGGTGGCCCCCATTTAGCAGCAGTAGCAGGCAGCAGCAGCAGCAGCAGCAGTAGCAGGCGTCAGGCGGAGCCAGAACAACCCCTGGTGTAGTAGTATAGCGTCACGTGCCATACAAAGATACAATTACATTTTTTATCCACATATATATAAACCAAATTCCAAAAAATATAAACCTACTGTACAAACCAAAGTCATTATATCGTATTTTTAGCTCAATATGACCCCTACTGCCAGCATATCAAAAATCTGTCAAGTTTTTCACATCTCGGCAAAATGACTTTCGTCAAAAAGACATTTTCACTTTTTCATATGACGGCAATATCGCATTTCGACCTTTTGACATGTCGGCCAAAGGAAATTTCGACCTTTTTACATGTTGACAAAAAGACATTTCAACTTTTTGACATGTCGGAAAAAAGGCATTTCGACAAAAAGGTATTCACCATTCTGCTTTCGGCATATTCACATTTCGTCAAAGGGACATTTCGTTTAAGTATCCTTTGACAATATTCATTCGTCAAAATTACATTCAGCAAAACTACATTTGTAATTTTGTCTGTAATCTGTCTAAGCACCCCTCCCCGCGGCACGGCGCGAGTAATTGTGGTGATTTTCTTTATGGTAGTAAGTTGAGACGTTGCGTTGCGCTTGCTACAATATAGTGGTGTTTATTTTGAGGAAGAAACAATACAATACGTGTGCGTAAAGTATCACATGTCGTTCTCTTATGTTTCAAAATAATTAAACATACGATGGAGGGTAACTTGGCTCACTGACAAAGGTGAAACCTAATCAATTAGCCTGTCCACGTGTCAATGCATTATAAGCGTGCATGTTTGTTAGCATTCAACATTACTTTTCCTCGATCCACTCACGCAATACCATGATTGTCCAAATAAGGTCAGGTGACGGCATATGACACAAATGCATTCGGCATATCAAGCACAAACAACAACATATGCATCTATGTATGACGCCAATACGGATACGTAGGTTATTTTTTAGATTTCAGTCAGCTGGGCCGCTGACGTCGAAACGGTGACGTCACATGACTCCTGGTGACGTCGCGCCACGACCTCTGTGATCCTTTTATCAGGGCGCCTTTCCGTCACTACCAGTGCCATTTGTCGGATTACAAATAGACTTTTGCTGCCTTTTCCTGTCCGCTGTAGATGGTTTAGTTGTCATGAATAATTCAACACTGTAATTCGCGCACGTGTTGACTGTGCAGGTAGTGCGGCGTTTGGTAACTATGCAGCGGTGGTGGTCAGTTGCGCCCACCGTGACCAGGCTGCGGCGTTTGGTAACTATGCAGCGGGGTGGTCAGTTGCACCCACCGTGACCAGGCGTGGCTGCATTTATTCCTTGACGGCAAGGGAAATCCCCAGACGGTCATGAGTGAAATGATGATCAGAGCTCAGTGAACCAGAAAATCTACAGTTTTCTATTGTGTGGCATGTGTTTGGCTGTTATATCAACAAACATCACTTGGTCTGTGAACAGTGTTGCTATGCCAATTCCGATTGAACCTCTCAGCATGTCGGTGAAACGTATTTGGGGCGTTCATGTCTATACTCCATATTCTGTCCTGTCTTATAACGCAGGAGGGACAATCGACGACAAATCGACAACAAATAAATAAATTTGACACCCTCATATTAAAAAAGGTTAACCCGCGCCCCACTGGGGGGGGGGGGTTGATCCCCCTCCGAAATCACGAAAAAAAAACGCGCGTGTAGGCCACCGCCAAATGTGGCATATACTAATACATTGATCGCATTCCGCAATTTTTGAGAAAATTAAAGTATCGTATGGTTAGGTCAAGACAACCAGGTCAGGTAAGTGACGCCCACCTAACAAAACAGTTTGCGGTCGTGGCATGACCACAATCTAACGAATCGATATAAAATTTAGAATACATAAAAAGTCATCAAGCAATCTACAAATGTGCATCTCAGATTTTTTGATATCGGTGACCTGAGGTCGGGTCAATTTTTGTGCCTCTCGGCATTATAAGTAAAGGATGAAATATTAAAAAATGCTTTCTTTTGTTGACTATATCCAGTCCATTTCAATTTCTGGAAATGTTATAATAGGATATTATGTATGATCAAGTGCAGGTTTTGCTCAGGGACCGCTTACGGGTTTCATGCTGAGGTCATCTGAGGTCACCAACACCTTTTCGTCAATAACTAATAAACATAATAAAGATAGAGAGAAGTGTAACTTTCACCAATGTGTTTTATGTCCTCGTCATAAGACGCATCTCCTGGTATGCAACATGACCACACTTGGGTCAACCACTTGACCCTTGAACTGGGTCATTTTTTAAGTTTGACCTAAATGATCAAATTTAACATATATCAAAGGGCCTTGACGAATACAAACACGATGGGGAGTAAACAGTATCTGCGTTATCTTGTTAGGTAAGAAGTTACTTCGCGAAATTTTTTTTTTTGCCAAAATTAGGCATTTTGGAACTTTAATGACCTCTTAGAGCCTAAAACTATTGAACCTGAGATCAATTTTGAGGACTTATGCGATTGCCAAGTTTCAATGGCTGCGGACATTGTTTTTTAAACAGTTTGTTTTAAGATAGTGCAATAGTTTCGGCGAGTATTTGGGTTTCTGAGCGATGTCCTAAAATTGGAATAATTTTGACCTTCGAATGACCTCTGGTGACCTGAGTTTTTAACGTGAGCAAAAAAAGTTCTGAAAATAGTTTCGAAATGAATTTGTGATAACGGTTCAAACATTTTTTTTTTTTTTTGGTCTACGTACCGTTGGAGCCGAGTTAGAGGGGGGGGTGGTTGTTCAACCCCCTCCCAGTCGGGCGAAGGAAATGCAGAGGCCCAGTGGGGCGCGGGTTAGTATGGTAACCTGGGGCGCTAAAGCCAGCCGTGACAGGCTTTGTTTCAGGTCAACAGTCACCGAGTTATAGCCTCGGGCATTTCTGAGAGGTAATGTTGTAAGGCCATCTTTGATCGCCTGTAGCTTGTAAAATAACTGCACGAACGTAATACAATTTCATATGGCTGAGCTGCAAATGATGCGAGGAAACTTTTGTCAATTTCATTTTTTGTTTTGCTTTTTGACCCCGTGATTTCGTGACCTAGTTTTTCATGAAATACCTCGATCTACGGCATACAAAATTCCACTTTTTGTCTGAAGGCAAATCAGTATTTATAAATACTCTTTCAAAAGAAAAAGTCGACAAAATGCCTTTAAAAGGTACTTTTAGGCTTGGCAAAAACTCATGGTAGGCGGCACTGGAAATATATATCTGTGCATCTTCGGACTGGGTAAAGATATTGAGATGCAGTGGATAGGTCTAACTGTTCTGAAATGAAAATTCATATATATTTTTGTGAAGCGCTTTGAACACATGTATGTGTATCTCTGGACGGGGTAGAGATATCGAGATGCAGTAAACGACAACGAAAGGTCTAAGTATTCCGAGAAGAAAAATGTGAGCATATTGTTGTGATCTGAAGTCATATTTAAGGTCATATTTAAGGTCAAATATTGAGATTGCCACCTTGATATGTCCTTGATCTTGGTAGAGATATCGAGATGCAGAAAACGACAGTGGAAAGTAGGTTAAGTATTTTGAAGACGAAATGTACAAACTTTTGTGATCTGAGGTGAGAATAAGGTTCGTATTTAAATCGATTATTTTATTTCTTTGTTTCGTAAACGACACTTAACTTTATACAAAATTGAGATGTTCAAATTTGGGGTTGATAACGTCATTAATGAGCAATAGAGAAAACCTTTAGCTGACAAATGATATAACACAATGTTTTAAGACGCTTCTTGTGCCTTGAATGCAAATAAGTACACCTTTTCTTAATGCGAATCCGCGTCTGTTCAGCTCAATTCGGCATTTCTCATTTACAAGGACAGCGGACATACTGTTTGGCATATATGCATCTCACATCGGCGTAACACACTCCCGCGGCAAAGGGCATTAAAAATCGACAGTGCACCGTGCACTGTCGATTTTTAATACCCTTTGCCGCTGGAGCGTGTTACGCCGATGTGAGATGTATTATACATATATGTCAAACAGTCATGTCTGCTGTCAGTTTAAATGAGATATGCTGAATTGAGCTGAACAGACGCCGATCTG
Source organism: Semibalanus balanoides (assembly GCA_014673585.1). Classification (NCBI taxonomy): domain Eukaryota; kingdom Metazoa; phylum Arthropoda; class Thecostraca; order Balanomorpha; family Balanidae; genus Semibalanus; species Semibalanus balanoides. Next base: position 29,686 of record VOPJ01005490.1, on the reverse strand, counting down.
CATTTAGAAAATGTGTATTTTATTATCACAGGTTTTGAAAGTAAACGCTTTCGAGAAAAAAATACAACTCACAACATAAATCTTAAATATATTGATAAGAAAACAAAGACCTGTTGGTATATGCAAAAGCATGCTCATAGCAAATCAAAACAAACTAGACTCTCAACGTTGATCTCTAAACAGGAACACACGGCGTCGACGAGAGCTGTTGTCATCGGATTACAGCTAACAAATAGGGGTGGGCCTTACTAAGACCCAAATTTACAAATCAGTCTCTAATTTATAAATGACCAGATAACTGTGCTTGTTTTGGATGCTGTCTTTCTAAATTTCACTATTTCACTACATAGCCGCTAACTTGGAAAAACTAATGTTATGGTGGTAATGTCCCTTTAACACGCACACTGGAGAGGGGTATGCCACTAACGCACATGGAGGGGCGGCACTTTTGTGTCGCCCTGAGATCTCCGAAGTATAAAAGCTAGAACGATCAAATTTACATGGTAGGTATGAGCTATGATGTTCTACATTTACCTAAATTTGATTGACCTTAGGTCAATATCTTTAAGGTCAAATTATTTCACAAGGCCAAATCTGGCTAAATCTCACCATTTTTCCAATTTGACCTATGTGACGTCACAGTTCACCAAGCGATGTGTCTAAAGCTGTGTTTGGGAATAAACATTGAAATTGGCTACCGAATGTCGTTTGAATCATCCCGAGAATCTAGCTGTTGGTTCCAAAAATATCGTTTCTCCGACTCGACTCTGGCCGCCATCTTGGACTTCAATTCCATATAACTCAGAAAATTATTGATCCATTTTGAATTGGGGACGTCAAACGATTTACTATTGTGTTCGATTAAAAGTTCGCACAAAAAACACCTCCCTGTGCTGCTTCATTTTTTTAGCTATTCACGAAAAGCATGTGGGGGCAAAAAAACTTCCAGTGCTGGTGTTAATGAAGCAGTTGGTGACCCTGCACAAATGACAGTACAGTCCACGCTGCACGGTGTTGACTCGCTCCCGAGAGGACATATTTCGGCTGCGAGTCGATCTGGTAGACACATCCGAAGAGGAGCTATCAAGAGTACGTGTTGAGTCCAGTTTTATAGAGAGGATGCTTCTGAAGCAAAGAAAAAAGTGCTGACCTATCGAGCGGCGAGAGACGAAATTTGTGAAGTGGCGACAGAGGTATTGTTAGTGTGGACAGGGCGTGAATGCAGAAGCAAAGCAAAGCAATGTGACAGGCAGATCAGTAACTTGTGCTGAATCCGATCGACCCACAGTGTGAGAATCAGCTGCACCAGCCCAGATAACACTGGTGTACTCCAGAATCGAGGGAACGCTGGGGAAGTGGAGAGCACGTAGAGCCATGCGATAACCTGTTGATGTGTTGGTCGAGCCTGTTCGGAAAGACCGAAGGAGAATTTCCAGAGACATATTCGCTTGTTTGATAGTATCCGTCATGTAAGCTGTAAGCCTGTTATGTGTCCTGGGACATTCCACGTCAAATCGACCAAGGCTTGACACTCTCATAATTTGTGAAAACTCTGAAAATGAGTTTATATGGCTACCTCGGGCGCTATAGCCAGCTGTGACAATCTTAATTTTGCCAGATTAACGGTCACCGAGTTATAGCCTCGGGCATTTTGTAGATGTCATGTAAGGTTTTTTGACCACATGATTTCGTGACCTAGTTTTTCATGAAATACATCGATCTGTGACATCACAAAAAATAGCTTTTTTGTCTGAAGTCAAATAAGTATTTATAAATATTATTTCAAAATAAAAAGTTTAACAAAATTTTGCCTTAGACTTTAGAGTGCTTTTAGGCTTAGCAAAAACTCTGGTAGGCGGACTGGGAACGTATATATAACTACACCTTTTCTTAATGCGAGGCGGCATCTGTTCAGCTCAATTCGGCATATCTCATTTAAACCGACAGCAGACATACTGTTTACATATATGCATTTCTCACATTCGCCCGCGTAACCACTCCGCGGCAAAGGGCATTGCAATTCGACAGGCACCGGTTAAACACTGGTCCACTGTTTCAGATATAATTGCAAGTGGAGCTGACAGCGATTCATTAGAGAAGGCAAGTTTTAGTTGACTTGGGCAAGCGTCATTCATTTCGTTGACGGACAAAAGTGCAACGCCAACATAAATGTATTGTCGATATTGAATGCCCCTCCGTGTCGCATTGACCCGTATCGAATAGTGAAACAAGATGATATTTGTTTAATGAAATGTGTCAAAGTGTTAAAAGTGTCTAGTTCCAGTATGGCCTGAACAGATATACAGCCACTATGCCACGTTCAGTTGAACAGATGCCGATTCGCATTAAGAAAAGGTGTATGTGTATCTTCGGACTGGGCAAAGATATTGAGATGCAGGAAGCAACAGTGGATAGGTCAAACTTTTCTGAGAGCAAAATTTGAAATACTTTTGTTATCTGAGGTCAAGGTCAATGTCATTTTTAATGTCAAACATTGCACGCAGCGCTTCGAACACATTTATGTGTATCTCTGGACTGGGTAGAGATATCGAGACGCAGCAAACGGCAGTGAATAGGTCTAAGTATTTTGAGACGAAAAAAAATACTTTGGTGATCTGAGGTCAAGGGCAAGGTTATATTTAAGGTCGCAATGTTAATATTTGACCTTAAGCAGTTCGCTAACTTCATATTTGTCACTACAACTGGGGTATATTTGCAAATTTCCAGAAAGATGGGAATGCTTCTTTGATAAAGTTATGATATTTCAAAAGATATTTATGTGCGGATAGCTTACAAGATTACAGAGGTCACGCGTGACAACGAGGAGTTAAAAAAAAAAAAAACATAGGCAAGCCTGCGCTCGTCATTATGCTGCCTTGCACGGGCACCGTGAACTTGTATATTTCAGGATGTGACATCCTGTAATATACAAACAAGAGCATCTCTGGAATTTTGCATCGTGTGTTACCATACGACTTCATACCTTATTGTGTCCCTTGCCCGTCGGTGTGGCCTGTGTGATAAAAATAACCACGCATGTTCCAATGTAATTTAGTTACCCAGTTCCAGTTCTGTACCAGGACCAATGTCCCTAATCAATTCAGGAACTTCGTGGTTCTTTTCTCGTAGTTCCGTGTTTATTTTTATAGCTCACCAGTCACCACTGCTCAGCGATATTCTTCTTTAATTACACTGGAGGAAGATAGCTTAATTTTACGAATATATCGAGACGAAACCATGATAAGGGACACTACCATAATTCAACGGCATCCAAGAAAATGTTGCATTGCCTAAACATTGGAACAATTGAAGTGTTGACTGATCTCATTAGCGGTATTTCCACTTCCTTCCGATCATCATACTAAGTTCACGTCTGACCAAACATGCTTAGATGATGTGACAGGAGCGTATCGCAGTTACAACATAGAACTGACATGAGGACTGAGGAGTAAGGAACTCCTCGTGTCTCTAAGTCATGCCATCCTCAGAAATCCTTGTTAAATTTGCAAGTTGCATTGTCCGTATGACAGAGCAGAGCAGATGACAGAACACAATATGACAGGCTTAGAGGTCATCAAATTCATCCCACATGTGTCACAGACATTGTACGTGCTCCAAATCCATCCCCAAATCTAAGTTCGCGCAGGTCTGGTTTGTGTTTGTTGTTTTACTTGCTGTCGCAGCTCTGGCGCTGTAACCCAGCGAAATCTGACAATTTATACATGCAGATCATGTCTTTTACATAACAGCAGAATTATTATCATCAGTATTATTATTTATATATTACTACATATTATTTGTATTACATACAGCGTGAGTGAGTAGCGCATGCTACCCCTGCTGGTGGCTGTGCTGCGCCAGCAGGATATGGCACAGTGCCCATGCCGGTCATCATCACGTGGTGTCCGCCGGCCGGACCCCGGCACGTGATGCCTCGTGGAGCGGTCGCCGCCTGGCACCGCTGTCCACGCTGACGGAGCTTCAGCCGTCCTCCAGCGGTCACTTACCACCGGCCACTTACCATCCCTGCATGGTCATCGGCCGGGCAGTCGGCGGGCAGGGCACGGCGCTGCAGTCACGTTCGCAGTCTTCCTGCAGTGCAGTGTCTCCTTTGTCGAGAAGGTTTGGCTGACAGGATTCTGCAGCTTTATGTAGCGTGATGATGTGGAGATTTTAGCTGGCTGTCCACGGAGACAAAGATGGTAATTTTTGAAGGGCTATTGAGAAAATGGCTCTCGCTGCACTCCATTCTGCTTGCTGTATCTCGGATACTCTGCATTATGCTTTCCAGATTGCATGGAATCAGCCTTGAAAGAAATGTTACGGTTAGCGTACTCCAAGCCTACCGCTATGGCTCAATGTTGACGTTTTATGCAATGCATTTAACCCATCAATTATACAAAAGTTTTTTCGAACCGGTTGTATGACATCTTCAGCAATTTTGCACTTTACCCGAATGCGTAAAAATAAGCTGTTGGCCAGACAATTCGAGTGAAAGAACTTCAGGCCGAAATTGTAGGGCAGCTTTTTACCCGAGAGAGAGAGAGAAGGATATTTGTTGTTTACCCAAGAACTAGGGAATATTAGCAAATAAATAAGAGGAACCAAAAGCATTCGTTTTGGACTATAGGTAATCATAAAGTATTCCTAAGCTCAATTAGTACCTACACTCTCATAATGTCGGTTGGGACAATAGATTATATACGCTCCCATCTTAGCGGCATTGCTTCATGTGACTCGTCTTTTCTTTGTGCCAAAATTTCCAGAAAAGGCTTCCGATTTCACAGCCGAGAAGAGAAAACATGCTGTGTTTACAATGTTATGACATAGTTTGTCGCTATCTCAGCGCAGGACCTTGGATTGTGCTTTTGGTGCCGGAACGCCGCAGGTGCAGTAGTGCTGAAAAGGAAGGAGCTGACCTTTTGAGGTGAAGACATTTGTTATTTAAAGAAACTGATATGATCTTGAAAAGTCCCCGGTCCACATGCTGAATCACAGACTCACGTTTCTTATATAATTATATTGTGTGACGTTTTTGGAAAAAAAAACATGTTCAACGTAAAAGAAAGGATTATAAGTTTTGCGAACATAGTGCAGCCAAAAATAACTCGAATTATAGTAATTGCCGGTGATGTCTTGACTTGATATCAGCATACAATTAACTTTTTAGCATGCCTCATTTTGAAGTGACTTTGATCAGTAACATACCCTCACGATTCTTTGGGAATATCTGCCTATTGTGACGAGTTGGTCACTGGAATTTTTTGCAGACAATGCTCCATATCCCTTTCTTAAGCCGTGCAACATGGTTGAACGTAACTTTCAGTTGACTAGTAAGACGAGACGCCTTAATTGAAGAAGGACAAGCGAGCCCGTAGAAACCCGATAGCAATGAATTTGGTCTGCTGTCATCTAAACACTGGCATCTCAAAGGCGTCTTGGGCCGGGCCGGGTCAGGCCGGGTCAAGTCGGCCGCTTTTATGTGAGAAAAGTCCTGTATTGAGTGAGGACTAGCTCGCGCTTTGCGCTCGCTCGTAATATTAATAAATTTATGTTACATAGCCTTCATTCATAACCAACAATGACTAAGCAGTAAGCAATGCCGTAAAATGTCATATCATTGCGTTTGTCATTTCGACAAAAATAATCGAATTTACCTCTCCTATGTCCTTTATTTTGAACAGGGCTGGAGATCATGGAGGTCGGGGGAGGTGTCTGGACTCCCATGTGTCCACAGAATCTAGAAACTGGGGGTCTTGGGGGTCCAGTTAAAATGAAGACCAGGTGGGGGCCCATCTTCCGTGTAAGAAGGAGAAGGTAAAAGAAAGAGGAAGCTATTTGAAAGTGAAAGCGGACCTTCTGGTGAATAACGTGAGGCCGACTGAGGCCCCCTCAGGCCGACAAAGTATCCTCTCAGACAAAAGGAAGGCCCCTCAGGCCGACAAAGTGCCCTCCCAGACCGGCAGAGGATCCCTTTAGACCGACCAAGGGCCTTTCAAGCTGGCCGAGGGCCCCATCAGGCCAACAGAGCACCCCTCAAGCTGACCGAGGGTCTCTCAGGTCAACAGAGGGTCCCTCAGCCGGACTTATGTCCCACCAGACCGACAAATTGTCCCCTCAGGCCAACATAGTGTCCCTCAGACTAGCAGAAGGCCTCTCCTACCGACAGAGAAACCCTCAGACCGACCAAAAGCCCCGCAGGTGGTCAGAGAACCTCTCAGGCCGCCTGAATGCCCTGCAGACCGACTGAAGGGCCCCTCAGGCCGACAGAGGGCCTTTCAGGCCGACAAAGGGTCTCTCTGGCTGACAGAGTGCTCCCTCAGACCGACAGAGGAGCACACAGACCGACAGAGTGAGCACACAGACCGACAGAGGAGCGCACAGACCGACAGAGGAGCACACAGACCGACAGAGGAGCACACATACCGACAGAGGAGCACACAGACCGACAGAGAGCACACAGACCGACAGAGGAGCACACAGACCACAGGAGGAGCACACATACGACAAGAGGCAGCACACAGGACAGACAGAGGAGCACACAGACCGACAAGAGGAGCACACAGACCGACAGAGGAGCACACATACGACAGAGGGACACAGACCGACAGAGAGCACAACAGACCGACAGAGGAGCACACCATTACCGACAGAGGGAGCACACATACGACAGAAAGCAACCAACAGACCGACAGAGAGCACACAGACAGACAGAGGAAGCACACAGACCGACAGGGAGCACACAGACCGACAGAGGAGCATCACATACCGGACAAGGGAGCACACAGACCGCAGAGGAGCACACAGAACCGACAGAGGGCACAGGACGACAGAAGAGCATACAGACAGACAGAGGGCACACATTACCGACAGGAAGAGCACACAGACCGACAGAGGGAGCACACAGACCGACAGAGGAGCACACAGACCGACAGAGGAGCGCCACAGACCGACAGAGGAACAGACAGCTCTGACACAGACAGCCAGAGGAACAGACAGAGCTCTGACACAGACAGCCAGAGGAACAGACAGCTCTGACACAGACAGCCAGAGGAACAAACAGCTCTGACACAGACAGACAGAGGAACAGACAGCTCTGACACAGACAGCCCCAGAGGAACAGACAGCTCTGACACAGACAGCCAGAGGAACAGACAGCTCTGACACAGACAGCCAGAGGAGCACACAGACCGACAAGGAGCACACAGAACAGACCAGAGCGAGCACACAGACCGACAGAGGAGCACACATACCGACAGAGGAGCACACAGACCGACAGAGGAGCACACAGACCGACAGAGGAGCACACAGACCGACAGAGGAGCACACAGACCGACAGAGGAGCACACATACCGACAGAAGAGCACACAGACCGACAGGTTGAAGGGGCCCTTAATCGGCCCCTCAGGCCGACCAAGGGCCCCTTTAACCTGGCTGAGGGCCTTTTTAGGTGGCCAGAGGGCCTCTTCAGGCCGACAGAGGACCTCATCAAGCTGAGCAACGGCCTTTCAAGTGACTGAGGGGCGAGTGCCCTTTCGGCTACCAAAGGGCCTTCATGCTGACAGATGGCCTTCAGGCCGACTGTGATAGACTCAGACCGACAAAATATCCTCTCAGGCAGAAAGAATGCCCCTCTGACCGACAGAGAGGATACCCTCAAACGACAGAGAGGATACCCTCAAACTCGTGTGCACTGACGTCACTAAATCTGTTAATTATAAACAAAAATCATTATTGCACGTAAGACGTAAAATTGATGTAGAATAAGGTAACTTCAGTTTCACGTTGATAGCACTCTAAGTGTTTTGAGCTATTGCAAAAGTTGTTCGTCAGGGACAGCCTCTCCCGGTCAATAACAAAGGTGATAAGCCATGCTTGTAATACGGAGGACTCCGGTCTTTGGTGGGCTCCCTCCAGGCTGGACCCCCAGTCTACGAATGGGATCTTTAGCCCTGATATTGGCCGTAGCTTTATACCAAAGAAGTATCGTAAAAGGCTATCTCAGATACCTGGCAAGTGATCTGAGAACCTGGCAAGCAGGGCTGCGGAGTCGATCAGTCTTCAGGTGACTCCGACTCCGACTCCGACTCCGACTCCGACGGAGTCGACTCCGACTCCGACTCCGACTCCGGGATCGACTTCGACCTTTGACCCGCGCCCGGGTGGGCCTCTAAAACAACTTCGACCCAATGGGGGGTCGAAACGACCCCACTAACTCGAAAACGAAAGGAGCTAGAAAGACTCGAAAATATGTTTAAAGCTCTCAACAATACCAATCTGAGCCATTTCGGTCATTTTGTTTTGGGGAGAGGGGCTCAGGACAATATTGAGGTCACCAGAGGTTATCAAATGACAGCATTTCCAATGTTAGAACTTTGCTCCAGAAAACCCAGAGTATCTCGAAAACTATGATAGCTAGGAGCGAAAAAGGAAACTCTGGAAAAATATAATCGCCTTCGGTGCCCTCAAATTTTAACTCATGTCAATAGTTTAGGCTCCAGAGGTCACAAAGGCTCACTCAGGCGTTTTCTTCATAATTTTTCGTGGATAACTTAACTAAGAAATGGATATTAGTATCAACATATGTCTATTTTCTCGTCATATACGCTTCGAACCCACAATCACGATGGTCCGGATTGGGTCAAGTTCAAATTTGACCTCCGCTCAAGATCATTTGTGACCCAGTAGGTCTTAGGACCTCTAGGTCTAGGTCTTAAGACTCTTAGACGCGTCTCCCGACTCTATTGTCTCTATCTCTTTTTCATTATGAGTTATCGGCAAAAAGTGCTGGTGACCTCAGATGACCTCAGCTGGCATTGCAATGGTTACTGATCAACAATTGCACATTGGTCATCATGAATGAGCTAACATAATTTGGTCCTGAACGCATTAGCCTGATGTAATGCATTTCCTTGTGTAGGAACCGTTTCTATAATTTCCCATTTACTTATAGGTTATCAGGAGGCCACGAAATTGATCTGACCTTAGATCGCCGACAGGCGACATACAAATCTAGATACCTATACAATTTGTAGGCAACTTATTTGCTGATAGCATTCTTTGAGTTTTAAATAATTAGTTCAAAACCTGTAGCTTTGGCACGACCAGAACATTTTTGGAGGTAAGGTTACTTTCGACCTAACCAGAAACGACTAACGGCTAAAAATTTATCGCAATGTGGGCAGAGGCGGATCCAGAGAGGGGCAAGGGGCCATGCCCCTTAATCCACCCAAAATCGGTGCAAATTTGGCACATATATCCTGAGATAATAGAAAATATAATCGTCTTTTACTAAGGAAAGTTTGTTTTAAAACAGTTACTGATACATAAGCAAACGAAATCCGATGAGTTTTCGGAATTATGCGAAACTTTTGGGGATTTGCTCCCCCCCCCCTCCAAACTGACCCAAGCCAACCATTCTGGATCCACCCATGAATGTGGGTAATTGGTTCCCTACAGGTTACGCTAAATTTATCGCCGCTGCGCGCTGGTGTCTTCCCAATATTCTCAAAAACCTTCAGTTTGGTGGGGGTCAAAATGACCCCCTACCAAAGGCGAAGGTTTAAGTGGGGGCCACGAAAGACCTTGGTTCTGGCTTTGTCAGCAGATATTAAAAGTAATCACCTGCAAAAAAAGTTCCCGTCCCGCCTAAAGGAAAAACGAGATTGGCGTTTTTTTAATGGAAAAGACGTTTATGAAAAATTTAGTATATTTTATAATTTCCTATTTAAAAGTTCTTGAAGCCCGAAAAATTGAGGTTTTGTTACACTACCATCATGGTTAATAATATCAAGCAATGATTAATAGTTCAATACAGTTATTGCATGGGACAATGCCTTACTCACGTCCAAGTGCGCAAACTACACGACGCTTATAAACCGTTCTATTTTTACAAATTGATTTATCGTGATAGTTGGTAAAATGATCGTCGTTACACTGAATTTGTATCCGTCAACACATCCTGGGTCCTGTCTTAGTTATTGTAGTACTCTTCGCACCTCATTATTAAAAATTGGTATATAACAACAGAATCAAAGCTAAGCAAATTAAGGTTCATTAACTTCAGTCATCGTCACCGTTTTATAATTTCCCATTGACTTATAGGTTATCAGGAGGCCACAAAATTGATCTGACCTTAGATCCACTAAAAATCCTAATAAACGCACATGGAAAGTAACTTGCCCATACACTGCCCGTAACTGAGAGCCGGAGTCGGAGTCGGTAAAATTTTACCGACTCCGACTCCGACTCCGACTCCGGCCAAAATAACCGACTCCGACCGACTCCGACTCCGACTCCGACTCCGACTCCGACTCCGCAGCCCTGCTGGCAAGTGACAAGCAGATATCACCTCTGTCTGTCCTCGGAAACTAGAGAAGACCGGAATCTACACAGTACAGTCATCTTCCCAATGCCATTTTATATCAAAGTTCGATCAATGCCGGTGCTAAACAAAAACATTATTGGAGTGCTGAACTCCCTGCTAGACTTACTTATAACTAAACCTTCGGTACGCATGTAACACACAAGCCTCACTTTTCATAGGTTAGCTATTTGTAACGATGATGTTTCGCTGGTGTACATTTCCAGAATGTTCTCCTCTGCAGCGTACGTCTGGGGCTGACCGAAAGACTGACAAGGTCATCTGAAGGTCAGCCGCCTGGGCTGCCGAGCAGTTGCGCTCTATGACCTTCAACATGTCAACACATCTGCGCAGAAAACCTGCTATATGTCTGCCTTTTAACCCGCGCCCCACTGGGCCTCTGCATTTCCTTCGCCCGACTGGGGGGGGTGTTTGAACCCCCCTAAACTCGGCTCCCACCGGCACGTGACCAAAACCAAAAAGACACTTTCGAACCGTTATCAAAAATCATTCGAAACTTTTTAAGGACTTTTTTTTCCTCACGTCAAAACTCAGTCCACCAAAGGTCATCTTAAGGTCAAAATTTTACAAGTTTAGGACACGCTCCAGAAACCCCCAAATATCTCGGAAACGATGCTATCTAGAAAACCAAAACGCTTCAAAAGACAATCGCTAGCCAAGGAAATTGCCAATCGCATTCCAGGCCTCAAAATTGGACCTCAGGCAATATTTTAGGCTCTGAGGTCATTAAGTCAAAAAAGCTTGATTTTGGCAAACATATTTTCGTGAATATACTCTCTCCTAACAAAGATAACTCTTACCTAACAAAGATAACGCCATACTGTTTTACGCCATCGTGTTGTCTTGTCAAGGCGCTTTTAAATACTGTACAATTTCATCATGATAGTCAACTTAAGAAATACCTCAGGTTCAAGGGTTCAAGTGGGACCCCAAGTAGCTCATGTTGCTATCAGTAGATGTGTCTTGACGAGGCAAAACACACTGGGGTAAGTTGCAGTTCTCATCTTCATTATGGCCAGGTTATTTCGAAAAAAAAAGTTTTGGGTTTTTGGTGACCTCGGATGACCTCAGATGACCCCGTAATGTTCCTGAGCAAACCTGCACTTGGATCATACATAATATCATATGGATAACATCATCCAGAAGGAAATTAGACTATATCATCGACAAACGAAGGCATTTGATTTATTTTCTCCTTTGGACTTAAATGGGAGATCGCAAAATTTTACCGACCTTAAGGTCCCCGATACAAAAAATCCGAGATAAAACATTTTTAGATACTAATGACTTATTGTATCCTAAAAGCTTGCATATCGATCCCTTAGAAACTATAGTCATGGCACGACCGCAAACGTTTTTGTAGGTAGGGTCACTTGACCTGACCTGGTCGACCTGCCGACCTGACACAAAACTTGAATTTTGCAAAATGTCCGGGAAAAGAAATCAGTGAACAGTTATGCCAAATTGCGGCGCCTACGCGCCGCCGTTTTTTCGTTATCTTGATAAAACATGAGGGGGGTGTTCAAACACCCCCCAGTGGGGCGCGGGATGAAAAGAGACAGTCTTTCCACTGGCAGGTCATAGATGTCGAGAAGAATGAAGATCGATTCAGTCAGACGTTTGCTATAACGTGCTATAGCGTAGCCGCAGTGGCGGGTGGCCATGACGACAATACATGGGCGGGGCTGGCTGGGACCCAGCCCAGCTGCGGTGTCAGTTCGGCCACTGCGCGGCTGCAGCTCCGTAAATACAAACGGCAACACCGCGCAGGTATCGGCTACTCGGATGTCTTTGCAGCCTCTTCCGATGTTGCACTATTGTCGCGTATGGATATGGGTGAACTGCGACTTTAGCACGGAAGCGTGCATATAGCGAAAGATTGTGGAGAAATGCACCATTTTTGCAAATCGGAACTAAAGAAACTATTGTATCGACAATTGGCGTCATTCGTTGTATTTTCTGTTAAATAATAAGACAAAATCGAGGAGAGCCTTACGTTGGAATACATATCAAGCGCATGACCTTCCCGAGGAAAAGTTAATTTCACTACGGGCTGAACAACGCAAAGGTGAGCGCAAAATGACCAAGACCATGTCGTCGTCGCGCCCTTTAACTCCAATAAGCAAACGGATGAAACACTTGATAATATACGAATAGTGTCAGATACCATAACAACAAATACGGGTGATATTGCTAGACTTGCTTCCCTCTCTTGGTCATACCAATATCCACTCAGTCTGTTTCAGTTTGGAGCGGAATGCAGTTACTCATCACTCATTTCTGTCCATCGCATGACTCGCCTTATGCGTGAGGTGGCGCCGGAAGAACGTCGACGCACATACGTCATTGATTTTACGGACCGGAAGTGCTCCAATGTGTTTTTTTTTGTCTCTCGGAATTAGGCTCAAGTTTATAACGTCACCGATACGACCCGGACATGGTCCCTGTATCGTGGTTCGAGTCGTGTTCGCAAGGCGATATGGTTTGTTGGCATATGTTTGTTCGCTCGGACAATGACAGTCAAGGACACAAGCTCATGCCATCTCCGCGTTTTGTTTCAACCGAGCGATACATACATAGTACAAATATACATATAGCATCCCTATCTGCAGCCTGCATGTGGCAAAAATGGGCTCAAGTACGAATATCCGTATACTGCTGCAGATAGCACAGATATCATTAAGTAGTACACGGCTACACTGTACTCGATGTACTCAAGGGCTGGCATCAGTGAATGTTGTCCAAGCATAGTTACAACATTGCATATGTCATTAAGATCTCACATTTATTGGTTTTTCCCAAAGTTATATATATATATATATATATATATATATATATATATATATATCAACTCCAAAAGACTAAGATTCTGACTCCAAGTCTGGAAGCCTGCTTCCAACCGACCAATGGCTCTCTCAGATCCGCTTAAGCGCTTTCCAGAATGACCAAGAGCTTTCTCAGGCCTGCACAGGGACCTAAGTCTTACAATGGCCTTGTGAGACAAGCGTATAAGACCCTCTCAGATCGGACCGGTGCAGGTGGCCATCTCTATTCGACGGATGGTCCTCTCAAAGAGGCCGACGGTCCTCTCTTAGGGACTATAAAGGCTCCCTTAGATTCCGGAGAAGTGTTCCCCTTGGACGATTAAGGGTTCCTTCTAAATGGCAAACATACCTCTCAGACAGGTTCATAGGGTCCTCTCAGGCCTGACAGAAGTCATCTCAGAATGGCAAGGAGCCTTAGACCTTAAGGCCTGGCTAATACTGTCTCAAACCTACTGAGGCCTACTCAGACCGCCGTACTCAGACTCAGACCTACTCAGACCGCCGTATTCTTTCCGGCCTAGACAATGGCTCTCTAAAACCAGCCTGGGGTCTAAAAAACAGCCTGGCGCCCGCTCAGGCCTGGCAAAAGTCGCTCGAGCCGACCGATCACAATGGGACCGGAGCCCTGTGATTACCGCGCCACAACTCATGTTGGTGATCTCCTAATAATGGAATGACAATAGCACTATCTGGCACAGAATCGTCACCAGTTGACGGTTACGGTTTTTTTTTTGTCATGAACCATCTGAGCGTGACATGCGTCGGAACATGGAATTTGAAATCACACGGTGGACACGCGTCGACGCTGCTGTTGACGAACATACATGCATACACAATGTTCTTGGACGAATATTTGATATCATATGTGACTCAGTACGCGTAAATAGGGTTGCATCTTACAGAATGCAATGTTGACTGCATAGTGAGGGACGACATTATATTCTAAAATTACATATGTACCAATTTCGGCTTGCTTTATTAAAAGTGTAAAAAATGTAACGTACAATTTTCAAACGCAACTTTTATAAAGGACGATATAAAAATGCCCGACTGATCCCAGGTTTATTTTAGCACCAAAGCGTTGCCCAATGAATCTGCTATCAGGAACCCATTTATTCACCTGCGCAAATGTGCGATCTCGGGAGCAATTGCCATTTTAGCATTATGAATTGCTGCTGGCACTCCGGTGTGCACGTAGCGCCGCCGATGCCGCACTATCGCGGCTGTGTATCAACTTTACCCATTGTTATGCAATCCTTTTCTCTTCCAAGCCACCAAATTAGCATGTGCGACCGAACAAGAAGACTTTAAGTGCTTTGGCAACTACTCATAACCAGTGACCCCTGACAAGCAGACCCACGGCATCCTAAGATGTGATGCACGAGCTGCCGGTCGTAAACTACTATAGTAGTTAACGACTAAAGATGCGACTTAAATGAACTTCTATTGCAGTTTACGACTACCAAGCCCTGCTGCTGAGCCATCGCTCTCGTCAGGTCGAGAGGTCATCAGCGAGGACGACAGCAGCAGCAGCAGCAGCAGCAGCAGCAGTGAGGACGTCAGCCTCAGCAGCAGCGAGGACGTCAGCGCCGGTGACGTCAGCGCCAGTGAATAGGTCAACTAGTCAGAACTCGCGATGATACTGTGATACGGTGTAGCTTATGATGCATATTTAGTTACAAGATGTGACCGTTATGTTTTTTCTTATGTTACAGCTTGACTTTTACGATGCTTTAGTGTGATGTTTCTGGAGGAGCAAAAACTCTGGAAGGCAGTCCTTGTCGTGCAACATGCCACAGACATGTTGTTTTGAGGCATACAGAAGTTGGAAGTTACGCGTCAAGCAAACACTATAATTGCACTCTGTGTTAATTTGATCTGTTTTGATTTCCTTTCCGCATTCACTGTTATTCCGTGGAAGTTCCGAATGTATTTATATTCCGTGCATGAGACATGCAATTTCTGACCACGTACCGAGCTTGTACTGAAAGACCATCGACTGTAACGACGCTGCCGGTATCAAACTACATGGGCCAGACATCAGTAAGCCTCTTTACACATGACGCTCGTATCACACCACCCACGCCTCAGAGGCCTCAGAGGCCCTGACAATCAGCGGAATACGGCGAACTTTGTCATCCTCTCATATCGCACCGAGCCACTCCCACTCTCCCACGCGAGACATCGTTTTTAGCGGCCATCCCCCCCCCCTACATAGATCATACAACGCCGCTCCGCTGTCTGGCACGGCAGTCGGCAGAGGACACCGGGGCTGAGGAGGGCACTAAGGGCACTCGGGGTTCTTCAGGGTGAGGCACGTCTCGGCTGGTTGGGGTACATGAAGGATAAGTAGCGGTCACATACTCGCAAATGGCATTTTATATATTTGCATTTTGCATGTGTTTTGGGCGCATATCGCATGCCGCATATGGGGGTCACAATGAATATGAAGAACACAGAAGACGAACACACGTATTGCTACCGGTGTTCCAGGGTCATAGGGGAGGCACATGGCGGAAAGTTTGGCTACGCGGGGGTCAGCGAAGCCCCAATTAACCCCAGACAGCGTGCCATATCAGTATGATATAGCTCAAGTTCACAAGAGCCTCGTGACATAATACTGCACCTTGACCATGAAGTGTGGATGCAATTTTGCTGTAAAAGGTTTCTGATAGCGGTAATTGCTGCTGTTTTATATTTTAATGGGGCCCTGTCTGTATTGATACAATAAAGAACGATTTATGAAGTAGACAAACAGCTGGAAATCCGCCATTGTACTGCGTAATCAATATCAATAGTTTGTATATTCCCGTTGATATAAATCGCTGCGTTTGGGTGTTTCCGTTATCTTTTATGACTAGTTCAGAGAGTGGGCACTGGGTAGGGCGATCGGACCACGCTTATGGTTTACAAGCCAGCTTTTCTGCTTTGCGGTATGTCTGTTACACGGGGTCCATGCTCCCCATACCTGAGGAAACCAAATTTACACTAGTTGAAATTGGATTATGCCGTGACCCGACTCAAGTCCCTCCCCCTGGTCAATAACATATGACTGATGAGCGAAATTGAATTATTATACCACTGACGTGACCTCCTCCTGATAAATATCCTGACTACATGCCTGATTACATTGTTTCCAAGTTTGTTTTTAGCAGGTGTGCGACATCACGTGACGTAATTTCGATTTGGGATGTTTATAATGACTTCTTCTTTTATTTTAACACGCAACTGCCCACGACAATTTTTTCGGTCGCGGAAACTATGCATTTTTCAATAATTTTCGAGCTGGATTCCAAATTCGTTACATATCACCTTAAAGAAGGCATAAGATAAACTATCTATTGAGTCCAAAAATGTTATATGTTATGCTTGTTTAATATCATTTATGCGGTGCTTTCCTTAAGGGAGATGGGGGCCTCATCTTTACTGCTGTGACCAAAACTGGCGCAAGTAGACAATGCCGACAGTACTTCCGTCGTGTTTCAATGCACATAGGAAAAGAGGCTTCGGTACATAATACTTGTTAAGTAGGCGCAAATTTGCTATGAATAGTTGAATATTGTTCTTGCATAAGCATTAATTATTATTATGTGGAAATAAAGTATATCTACGATGAATGTTCCATGCGTAGGCCCTCATTGAAAGAAGAATACTCAGTCACAGGTAAACATTATTTCCAAGAATGCAATATATTATTTGTTTTATGAACATGTGATTTTGATTGGTCTTCTTTAACTTTATTTCAAACACAATACTATTTTGATTTTTCAAACTGATTTATTTGACTAAAGGAATGAAATTATCACATAAATGTATTTAATTTTAGTGACTGACCATGAAGTGTGCAACAGGAGTGCTACCTGCCTTGAGTGTTCTTCTTTGGTTTAAGACCGCCTGCTTCGGATGCTCTTTTGGTCAGTGACTTAAAGGGACTGTCCACTTAACATATTAATTTGAGTTGAGATAGCCATTTCCCGTGCTTGGCATTGAAAATTATGTATGGTATAAGTTAAAACAACCAGCCGAGGTCGAATCAACAAAGACATTTGAGTTTGGTTTTGCATCTCCAACGAAGAACCCTATAGTGTATTAGCATTTGGGTTCTTAATCGATGTCGTTCATCTCTCTTTACCAATGTTTGTGAAGGTCGACTTGTTTTACATTTTGTCTGTACATAAGCCTACACTAGTCATACATATAGCAGCGTGAAGTTTTAATCTTATTTCCCAAAAAATCTCTTCATATACGTGTCATCACCCAAATATTAAAACGTATTTTTTATGAAATTAAGCACTGTTAGTGAGAAACAAATGTCATAATCGTGTTCGGCAGCAATTACTTTATGTTTAGCACCACATGCAGCGTACATTTGAGAACTTTTGAAAAGGTGGGACAGTCCCCTTAATCCGCAACCTTATCTATAAGAATCTTGGTTTTTAGTAAGCATATCCTCGGAGGGGACTAAAGGCCAAAGGCGAAGGCTGAAGCATAGCACATTTTGCGTATCGCAGTCCGCAGACGAATTGCGTCTCGTAGGCAATTGCGTCTCGCGTCTTGGCCGTCATGCTGGAAAATCTCGTCTCGCATGCAAATCGAGCGGACAAGTTGACCTAGAGTCAACTCTCTCTCACATGCGAGATATATTCCGCCACGAGACCCGCGACTCGATCTGGCCGAGATTTCGCAGCGGAATTGCGAGTTGCGAGATGAGAAGCGAGCGGAAAGTGTTACTTGTATTTCAATGGGAGTTGCCAGACGCAATCTGCGTGCGAATGAGCTGTGTTTTAGTCATAAGGGCACGTGAGGTGCGTCTGGTTATAACGGATATGAATAATTAATGAGCAAGACGAACACATGTGCTGCTACCGGTGTTACAGGGTCACAGATTAGTCACATGGCGGAAATTTTGGCTACTCGGGGTTCCTCAGGGTAGTCCCAATAAATCCCAGACAGTGGTCAGTGAGACAGGCCATATCAGTATGATAGCTCAAGTTCACAAGTACTCATGGTATAAAACTACACCTTGGCCATAGCCACGAAGTGTCGATGAACTCGAGCTGCAAAGTGTGTCTGATAGCGATATTGCCGCTGTTTTATATTTGGGAGGCCCTGTCTGCATCGTAAAATGAAGAACATTTTTGTTTTTCAAAGTAGGCAAACAAATTGAAATCCACCGTTGCACTGCGTAGCTGAAATGGCTTCTATAATACTCCCGTTGATATAAATCGTTGTGTTTGGGTGTTCCCGTCGTCTTTTATGGCCAGTTCCGAGAGTGTGCAGAGGGCAGGTTGATCAGACCACGCTTATAGTTTACAAGCCAGCTTTTCTGCTTAATCCTCACCGATCTTGGCGGACTAGCTGGAACGGCTGGCTTGCGGAGGACCATAATATCGCGTCACCTCGACTCAAGGGTAGCAAGAAGCAATTATTATCAATACCGTGTCACCGTCAAAGCTGAAACTGAAAAGAGTTGTATATTTGTGTATGATGTAACATGGTAATGTTTTTGATCGCAAACATGCTTCATTTAAGTTGTTACCATTGTCATCAAGTGAATTAGATAATCTTTGTTTTGCTGATGTATTCCTTGTCCGTTGTTGTTTTCCTGTCGCACAGCGCTAAAAAAGCGCAACGGAGTCGCAATAATATTGTCCGAAGACGTTGCAGATGTCGTTAGTGTCACTGCTCAACAGTAAAGAATAACTCTCGCCTCTTAGTTAAGAGGCGGGTATGGGTGTTGTCCTGTTTGGTGCGGTCTAAATATGCTGACGCACGCTGCAGACCTGAGTATATATAAACAACAGCGCGTCGCGCTGCAGACTGCGCGTTGTCCGGCGTGGTATGCGGGGGCAATAGTCAAGGTCATCTGAGGCCCTCGGCCCGGCCCATCCCGCAGTAATAGCGAGAGAGATAATGACTGCAGTGATCAGCACAGTGTGCGATGACGAGCCTGTGTGTGGAGAGTGCCTGGCACGGAGAGTCAGCCATGACTCGACTGAACAGCGCACACCGGGCTGTAACGTACACACTACACACGACTCGAGACATGCCCAGGTAGTCAGTCATCACCGCTGTACGCTCTCAAGCGTGACGGAAGGTGATCTGAAGGTGTCGCTCTGTGCCAGGTGGACCTGCTGACTGATTATGTTCTGAAGTGCGATGGAAGCATGACCATCGCACTTCAGAACAGAACATCCCTCATCCGGACATGGATATGTTCGGATGAGGGATGGCATCAGCTAGCTGTTTGCGTGACGGAAGGTGATCTGAAGGTGTCGCTCTGTGCCAGATGGACCTGACTGATTATGTTCTGAAGTGCGATGGAAGACATGACCAGCGGTCGTGTCCAGATGAGGGATGGCATCAGCCAGGTGTTTGCGTGACGGGAGGTGCTCTGAAGATGTCTCTCTGTGCCAGATGGACCTGACTGATTATGTTCTGAAGTGCGATGGAAGCATGACCAGTCGTCATGTCCAGCTGAGGGATGACAGGATGCATCCGATATGAGGGATGCATCCGATATGTCAGGATGTCAGTCTTGGGAGGAAAGTATAAAGCTCCTGAAGAATCATACCAGTTGGTGTTAAGACGGAGTTCTGAAGATTTGTGGACGTGTCTGCATATTTGAGTGTCACTTCTAATACCTGGAATATGTTCAGCTTTTTGTTTCAGGATGCTTGCCAACATTTTACATGCAAATATGCATAGCGTGATGCATGGATAATACATTCACGACTACACAAACTCTTAAGAGTTTGTCCGGCTTCATATAAACTTATTCCTCAATATTCAAAAAGCAGACATGCCTACTCACGCATCAACCGACCAAGCATTTTCCGCTCAACAATATGAGCTACATGAGATTCGAATTCTGAGTCACTGTTTTACAAATACTTATAAACACTGGCGGATCCAGTGGGGGATTTAAGGGCTATCCCCCAGGCTTAAGTGCCTGTTTTGCCCCCCCCCCAAAAAAAACAAAAAACAAAACAACTAACACAAAAACGAATCAAGCCTCATAACAAAAAGCGATCGGTAATAATGTTTTAATGGCTTTGCCTCTGTTCCTAATATAATTTTCGATGGATAACCAACAACGGTTCAATATTACAAATAACAAAAGAATGCAGTTTACAGGGAATAAAACGCAAAAATTTTCCGCCGCTCCGCGGCGCAATTTAAATACCGAATATATAATATGGGGTTACAAAATCGTGCCGTTTACTATTGCATTTGTTTTATGTTGCTACTTTCTTATATTATTGTGCTAAATAGTTCGTTTTTAACACTTTTTTACCACACTTTTAAACGCACAATAATTTGTAGAGGTACGCAATTATACACATGGAAACAATTGATGAGAATGGCCTATCCAGGGCAGGGCTGTTAAGAAGTGCGATCATGATAGATAAAGTGGGCGTCAGAAAATACCATTTCAAGTTTGCTCCGGGCTGAAAGGCCATTTCTGCCACAATAAGTGGTTTTACCTTTTTTTGCCCCGGACAGGTCCGTAGTGGCCCCCTGGCTAGACCCGAAAGGGCCGCTGGGTTCCGAGTGAGAGGGCCCTAAACATGCTGAATGGGACCCTAGCCAGGAAACAGAGTGGCCCCTCAGGTCCGGGGTCCACGGGCCACTTTGTTTCGGGGACAAGAATTTGATCGGCGCCACCAAAATCGGTTTTTACCAGCCTGATCCAGGGCAAAAACCTACTCAAATTTTTGCCCGCTAACGCGCGCAATTATTTAGACTGTAAGGGTCTTGGACTTAAGCAATATTTCAGCTAGTATGGCTTATTCTAAATTTAGTGTCAATGGTCTTTGTTTTCCAATTAGCTAATTCCAGCTCAAAAAAATGGTATGGCCATGCCATACATGCCATACTTGCAATTCTCCATCCTTCTAACGTGGGTTTTCATCCGTTTTGGGTTTGGCCCTTTCAATGCTTGGGAAAGGGTTTTGCCAACACCAACTGGTGATTCAGGGGTGCATCCGGGGCGCATCCCCACCCCCCAGGAATCTGGGGCATTAAATACAAGTAAGCCCCCCCCACGCGTTTTCCTGTACTGAGCGTGAAATCAATCGATCTTGATAGAAAACTAGGGAAGTTTACATTTTGCGGGAAAAGATAAAATTATCGTAAAAATTGCCCTGTGCTGCAGTCGAAATCCAGTAAAAAAATCGACAATTTCGCGCCGTTTCGCGGCAAGTTTCGCAATCGCATATACATAATTTTGTAAAATAAATTTCATTCGTGTCTTGCAGAGGCCAATCGCCTTCTTTCCTGGTTTATAATTCAGGCAACCCGTAAAAATTTTTGCGCCGCTTTGGCGGCGCTAAATAAACATAGAAAAAGACTATTAATAACATGGGAAATCCATGGTCTTGCAGAAACAACGCCTTATATTTCTGGGTTTTAATTTAGACAAACCTGTTAAATTTCGCGCCGCTTGTGGCGCTTACTTTTTTTATAACATAGAAAGAAGTATTTAATTATAACATGGAAATCTATGTTGAAATGCCTGCAAAAGCTTTATAGGCACATATTTTTCTGTCGATTCAGCCAACAACCCACTGGAAAAATTGTCGGCAACGCCCTTGAAATGGGTAGAGATAAACGTTATTATTTGCTATATGCTTTGGTATCTATATTTTCGTAAGCATATATGCTAGGATATCGTGTTTATTATGTTTTTTTCCCTCTAAAAAAATGAATTTGTATAACTCAAATACCAAAATAAAGTGAACGGCCCAGATCCGAGGATAAAAAAATGGGGGGGGGGTACCTTTTTGCAAAAAAAAAAAGTCCCCCCAAAGCCGACGGCTGGATCCGCCAGTGCTTGTAAATAAAGCAAAACGTAGCTTCACAACATAATCTTTTCGTTGTTATGTAATGACGGGACAACTCATTTGCCGTTAGTCCTGGCAACAAACATGGAAGATCAGTGATGCAGACCGTTGCTAATTGCTATGCGGTTCCAGCCAGTACAGTGACTTTACCGCCATATTTTTTACCACGTTATGCATGTATATTATTGTATTTGCGGCTGGGCCAGCCTTAACTTGTGTAACCAATTGAATTGGACAAATACTTGTGTTCAAATAGTTGAAGAGCTAATGGCCGTCGGCAGGGGCGAATCCAGATAATCTGCAAAGACTTGCTGCTTTATTACAAATCGGAGGCCCCTACCTACCCCACAATTTTAAAACTTCTCAGATTTGGACCACTTTATTTCGAGGGGCCCATTTTGAACCTTTTTCCTTGGGTTGACCTCACCGGGGGGTATCCCCAGTAATTAATATATAACCACATACATGCAACAGGGTGCGTAATAGAGTCTACACTGACAAAGGCAGTCAAATGGCAGTATTTTTAAGGGATGAACTCAAAATCGTGACTTAGTCCCGATGACTTGTGAGATACTCAGCTACGCTAAGGTGATAAGCAACGCAGAAGCCATAGCCAAGGTCNAAATGATTGCCAAGTTAATTGCAGATATGATACGCCACTATAAGCCGTAAAACAAATCGGTGGTGCGATGCAGCTCACATTATTTGTGCCATTTAAGCCATTTCTAAGGAATTTTCACTGGTGTGATTTCTACTGGCGGATGAAGGCTTCAATATATAGAGAGAGGAGAATATATAGAATATACAATATCGTTAGCGAATTAGTTTACCGGGGAATGCCGTCGGTCTCAGCGCAAAGAGTCGTTTAACGGGAGGGGGAGGGGCGTGGGGGCCTCATTTGCAAAAAATTATATTCCACTGGGCCCGTGGAGACAGCTTCAACGCGTTTTTCTTTACCCGCTGACTGCGGTGGATCTTGCGTCCACAGGGAGGGGACTTCGGTTGACAATCCCCACCTCCAGTAACATGTATGAATTATCCCCGATCGTGCATGGATAACCAAGAAAACGCAAATAAATGCAGTTTTTGGGATCGTATATGCCGTCATTTTACTAACTATTGATGATAAGCGATGGAATAATAAACCCTCTCTCCAAACTGCAGGGACGCCACAGGATGACCGTTCGGTGAGAACAGGAAGTGGCCGCCATCAGTGGACAGGAATGTGCCCCCTTAGGGTGACACAGAACGTTGCCCCGTATATGGGGCAGGTTCTGTCCAGATGAGTCATCGCCACATTATCGACCACTGGTGTCGAAACAAACTTGTCGATACCACTCAACTCCTAAAACGGATTTTGAAGCCTATGATGTACGTACAGTATTGGAAAGTATCAATCACTAACTCTTAAAAGTGTGTCCTGCCAGGGCGAAAATTAACAAAAAAGTGACAGAACGTGCCCCGGTCTCCCCTATTGTTTAAACTTGCGTTGTGTCACTTTTGCCTCGCGGACAAGATATCATATTTTTAATGTTATGTGAAACATAGTACCTATATCTTACTTTTGCAATGCTTATTATTTTTACCATATATTATTATTACGAGCGGGCGCGAAGCGCTCGATCGTCTTTTCGTGGTATAAGGGAAAAATCTGATTATGAGCGACCCGACCCGTCCCATCCCGTGGCGACGCTTTTGAGTAGCTCATATCTTTGCAACCGCACGTCTGATTGACAAGCGGGCTTCTTTGCTGAGTAGCCCCATCCAACTTACCATGTTTTTTGCCCAGTGCCGACTCATGTGGGTGACTACCACTGCGCGTGGCGCGTGCCGCGTGAGAGGTGTTGAAAGGTGTTTTGTCGCAAAACTCCGCAACGGTTGGCTTTTGGCTTTTGTCTTCCAAATTTGGTGTGTGGTTAGGGAATTCAGGCCGCCGCTTTGTCCACTAGTCAGGGGTGGGGTGCCTCTGCACGTGCGCACGTGCACACCCCTTTTCTATATCTCAGGAACGGCTGAACCGATTATGTTCAAATTTGGTGTCTGATTTGGGACGTCTCAGCCGCCGCTTTTCCACTAGTCAGGAATGCGGTGGCTTTGCACATGCGCACGTGCACACCCCTATTATATATCTAAAAAACGGCTGGACCGATTGTGTTCGAATTTGGTGAGTGGTTATTGACCTCTCTGCCGCCGCCTTTCCTCAAGCCTGGGGTGGTGTGAGTGGTGTGACTCTGTACGTGCGTACGTGCACACTGCACAGTCCTCTTATATATCTCAGGAACGGCTGAACCGATTGTGTTCGAACTTGGTTTGTGGTTAGTGACCTCTTAGCCGCTGCCTTTCCACAAGTCAGGGGTGGGTGCCTCTGTACGTGCGCACCCTTTTTGTATCTCAGAAGCTACTCACCCGATTTAGTTGAAATTCACCATACATTTCCTTCGCGCTCGCTCGTTCATCGCCAACTACGGCGCTTTACTGGTATATTATATGGCAAAGGATATATACTTTTCGACCGCGGAAGAAAAGGGGTCAAAAAGATAGTTTTGCCCCGGCTTGATTTTGCCAGCGGGGGCGGCTGCCCTCACTGCCCCCTCCCGAATCCGCCGCCCCTGACTGCCAGAGTATATCGATACATAACGTAATTCGAGATATAAAAGCAAAGCGTTATACTCATTCAAATTTGTACTTCAAAGCAAAGTGAGTAAGTCTTATAATTGTGTACACATTTTGGGATCCACTGTCGGCCGGTGAACCGTCAGTGGCTGGCTAGCCACACCGGCACCACACCGGCACCACACCGGCACCACACCGGCACCACACCGGCACCACACCGGCACACACAGCTGCACCAATAAACAGCTGGCACCACACCGGCACCAACACAGGCATCGACAGGCACCGACACAGGCACACACAGGCAACCACACAGGACCACACCGCACACATAGGCCCACACCGGCACCAAATCCGGCACCAACACCGGCACCACACAGCTGGCACCCACACAGCTGCACTCACACCGGCACCACACCGGCACCACACCGGCACCACACCGGCACCACACGGCACCAACCGGCACCAAGCTCGGCAACCACAACGGCACCACAACCGGCACCACACAGCTGGCACCACACAGCTGGCACCACACAGCTGAGCACCACACCGTGGCACCCACACCCGGCACCACAGCCGGCACCACACTCGCACTTACAGACCCGGTACCACACGCGGCACCACACAGCGGCACCACACAGCTGGCACCACCACCGGCACCACACAGGTCTATCACACAGCACCACAGCAGGCACCACAACAGGCAACACCGGCACCACACCCGGCACCCCACGGCCACACCGGGCACCACAATCCGCACCACACCGGCACCACACCGGCACCACACCGGCACCACACCGGCACTACACCGGCACCACACTGGCACACACCCGCTGGCACCACACCGACACCACATCAGCTGGCAACCACACACCGGCACACCGGCACACACCGGCACCCCCACACCCGGCACCACACCGCAACACACCGGCACCACACCGGCACCACATCAGCTGGCACCACACCGGACCAACACAAGCTGGCACACATCGGCACCACACAGCTGGCAACACAGCCGGCACCAACACCAGCTGGCACCGGACACCGACCCACACACCGGCACCACACCGGACACACCCGGCACCACAATCTGGCACGCACAGCGGGCAACCAACATCGGCATCCACACAGGCCCACACCGGCACCACACCGGGCACCACACCCGGCCACCACACCGGGCAAGCCACCAGGCACCACACCGGCACCACACTGGCACCACACCACACCGGCAGCCACACCGGACACACCGGCACACACCGGCGACACACGGCACCACACCGGCACCACCCCGGACCACAGCAGCTGGCTACCACAACAGCTGGCAACACCACCGGCACCACACCGGCAACCACACCGGCACCACACCGGCCCCACACGCACGCACATCGCACACATCCGGCACCACACCAGCAACCAAACTGGCACCACACCGCAACACACCGCACCACACCGGCACCACACAGGCCCTACACCGCACCACACAGCTGGACCACACAGCTGGCACCACAAGCGGCAACCACACCGGCACCACCGGCACCACACAGCCTGGCACCACACAGCTGGCAACCGTAACACCGGCACCACAAGCACGCGATCCACCGGCACCACACGGCACCACACGCTGCACCCACCAGCTGGCACACACGGCACCACACAGGCACCACCCGGCCACCACACCAGCTGGCACAACACAGCTGGCGACCACACCGGCACGCACACGCAGGGCACCCAACACCGGCATCGGACACCGGCACGCACATCGGTCACGCAAACCCGGCACACACCGGCCACCACACGGCACACAACAGCTGGCACCACACATCTGGCACCACCGGCAACCATACACAGGCACCACACAGGCACCACACCGGCACCACACCGGCACAAAAACCACGGCAACACACCCAGGCCACCACACGAGCTGGCACAATCACAGCTGCACCCACCGGCACCACACAGGCACCACATCAGGCACCACACGCACCACACCGGCACACACCGGAACAGCCGGCACCACACCGGCACCACACCGGGTAGCACCACATCGGCACCGACACCGGCACCACACAGTGGACAGCTGGCACCAACACAGCTGGCACCACAATCGGCACCACACCGGCACACACCTTAGGGCACCACATCCGACCCACACCGGCACCACCACCGGCACACGCATCCGGCACTACAACAGCTGGCACCACCAGCTGGCACCACACCAGCACCACACCGGCACCGGCCGGCATCACACCGCATCACACCGGCACCACACCGGCACCACTACCGGCACCAACGGCACCACACCGGCACCACACAGCTGGCACCACACAGCTGGCACCACACCGGCACCACACCGGCACCGGCGGCACCACACCGGCATCACACCGGCACCACACAGCTGGCACCACGCTGGCACCACGCTGGCACCGGCGGCGTGGCGACGCCACTGAACTATATAACGGCGTCCGGCACGGTGTCCGGCCTCCGGACACGATGGCGAACCCGACACGCGCAGAGCCGGACCGGCTCCACGGCACGCAGAAGTAGAGCAGCTATTTAAAAGAGGGCGCCGCTGAGCATGACCAGTGTTTGCTGAAGCCGCGTCTACCCAACAGCTGCAGAGGTCAGTACTTGGTGTAAAGGGCTTTTAAGTGTGACGTCGAGGTTCCAACAGCTGACTGCGCTAGTACTTAAGATATGCCACATAGGGGATTCACTTTGAGCCTCAATTCTGATCAGGGGCGGCGGATTCGGGGGGCAGCGGGGGTAGCCGCTCCCGCTGGCAAAATCAAGTGGGGGCAAAACTATCTTTTTGTCCCCCCATCTTCCGTAGTCAAAAAATATATATACATTGCCACATAATATATAATAATTTATATGGTAAAAATGATAGGCATTGCAAAAGTTTTTTAAAATCTACTTCACATGGCGGTAAATTATGGTAGCTTGTCCGTGAGGAAAAAGTGACACAACGCAAGTTTAAACAATATTGGCGGGAGTCACAAGCAGACGACCGATCGCTGTTTTTGGTTGCGGTCGATTAAATACGACCTTGGAGTGCGTTGCTTTATTCATAAATAAGTTGGTTCTGTCAACATATTTGTAACGGGAAAGACTACAGATAAAGAGATCAGTGTGAATCAGTGATGAAGCGGCGTCAGTCATCCTTGAATGGACTTGTGACGAAACGGTAATTTAAACCCATTCACTGGTGGATCCAGAGGGGGGGGGGGGCATCAGGGACCAATATTCCCCCAAGCTGCCTGAAATCGGCGCAAATTTACACATTTCATGGTGTAGGACAGCTACGCAACTTTTACTAGGAAAAGTTTATTTTAAAACGTCTATGCAATGCAAAAGGGAGCCAAATCCAGAAGTTTTTGAATTTTTGAAAACTATTTGGGTGATGCCCCCAACCACAATAATTCGCCTTTTAAATCACCAGTGAACCGAGTTATTAGAACTGTAAGTATGTAAATTACCGCTTTCACATCCAATCAAGAATTATATTCACCTTCATTTTCCAAAATGACATTGTCTTTTTCTTTACAAAACACAATCGGTCCAGTCATTTTTATATTGTTGTAGATTGCGATTGATTGCACCTGTATCGGACACCTATCGGCGGGACGGCGTCACCGCTTGGGGGTCACCAAAAAGGCCCTTTTTCAAGGGCCTGTCACCGTGTTAGTGAGTAGGTAAGAACAGGGGCGATCCAGGAGGCAAAAGATCATGTCCCCCAAAGGTTCTGATACTATGATTTGCAACCCCCCCCCCACACACACCAAGTGGAACAAACGGTCAGCCTCTGAAAATTTATCGTAAAAATTGCCTTTGCAGCAGTCAAAATCCAGCTATCCTCAGTCAAAAACAGGAAAATTTCGCGCCGCTTCGCAGCATGACACAAATTTCGCAATTGCTCATACAAATTTTGAAAATGGGAAAATTAGTTGCATTTAGTGTCTGGCAGAGACTCTCCCTGGCGGTAAATGCTGGCACCAGGCACCAATCCTTTGCATCATACCGAGTAACCGAGATGTGCAACCAGGAAAAGGGGTTATCTGAGGCTTGGCACTGGATTTGGCCCCCCAAAACCCATTAGCATGTTATACATATATTTTATGATGAAACAGTGTCAGTAATATGATTCAATCGTTACAGCTGAAGCTAATTACTAAAAGCAGAATTTTCAATCCACGTCCATATGCGCCAAACATATTAACCAGGAGTGACTTAAACATAAATATTTTGCTACTGAAAATGGTTCTTGTTTTCTGGTAGCTATTACATTGCAATTGTATGCCACCCTATTTTAATTTCCGGGCCCTGGTAACCCTGATAGATCGCCACTCTAAATCCCGATATATCATCATCATAATCATAAATTTTCTTCAAATCCTTCAACCTATGTGTTTAAGCTATATGACCATAGGACTATGACCATAGGTGCATAGGTGCCGGGGGCATAGGTGTATATGACCATAGGTGACCATATACATATATAT